>PVIR01008045.1:0-58266 GCA_004026965.1 Petromus typicus
CCACTGTGGATGAACTGAAGGAGACTCTAGAGTCAAGAGTGTGAGTACATGTGCTGCCTTTAACTTGTTCCTGACACAGCTGTTGGCATGGAGAATGTGTGCGATGTGTTTTATATGTGCCTTGTATGTACCAGTATGTGATGTGTGGGGTGTATGATATGAACTTGGTGTGTTATGTTAATGTGCATATGTATGACATGTAGGGTTTTGTGTGGTGTGTGTGGTGTATGTGATGTATGTGATGAGGGTGAACACACTCCACACTTACCTTTGAGCTCTGGGCCCTTCAGTTGGCCATCTGTGCTGACCTACCCAGAGGCTCAGGACAGCTTTCTTCTGTTTCCCTGGTTGACATTCTGTATCTGTTTCCTTGAAACTTTGATTCTTGTTGACCACAGTTCATTCTCCAAACCCCAAAGGTCAGCTAGGAAGGACACAGGGACTAGCAGAGAACTTGGTCAAGCCCATTCCTTTAAGAAAGGCTCCAGGTAAAGTGCGCAGTTTCTGCCACTGTCCCATCAAGAGACCTTTCTCGGATGCACTTCTCCCTTGGTAGTCCACATTTCTTATCTAGTAGTTTTCCCAGGTCACCCTGAAGTCCTCTGCTGGGATGGCTTCCTCAGCTTCTGCATCAGGTTGGGAGATCTTGCCTCTCACTCTGAGTTGGTTTTCCCCAGATGCGGGGTCAGGTTACAACACACTCAAGTTTGCCAATGGATACCAGAGATGAGACAGGTTTGCAGCTTCTCATCTGTCTCTTCTGATCTGATGGGGACGTCCACTTCCAGCCTTGTTACCTTTCAGACAGTACTGGCGTGAATTATTATCTCTTTAACTTTTTACTGTAGAAATCTGAAAACATTTTCTAAGGTAGAGAATAATACAATGAACTCCCAGTTTCCTCATTAAGCAACGTGCTCCCCCTCCTGAGGTCTCCCCAACACCTCCAGCTTGGTACAGTGACTCCCTGGCCAAAGCTGAGACATAAGAGTGCATTAAGGCTCACTCTGATGTCAGTGCAACCACATGTATCTATGGCTAAGAAGTAAACCCTATCATTCACCATGACTGACAATACAAAACACAGTCAAAATTATCTTGAAATAGCCCTCTACACTTTAAAGGTTCATTTTTCATATTTTAGTATGCCTCTTTATATGAGACTCACCACAGGATAGCCACAACACCACACTCACATGTGAAAGCCATCACAGTAATCAGAACTCAGGTGCCCCACACAACTTATATTTGGCTTGTTTTTTGTTTGTTTGTTTGTTTGTTTGTTTTCAGTACTTGGGATTCAGGCCAGGGCCTTTGCCCTGAACTCCATCCTGGTCACCTTTTATTTTTTACTTTGAGTCAGGGATTCTAGTTGTCCATAACGAGGCTCAAACTTGAGAGCTTCCTGGCTCCACCTTCCAAAGGATAGGAATTTCAGGTGTGCACCACCACACCTGGCTATGTCCGAGAACTCTTTTTAACAGGTTGCCTGAATAGAAATACAAATAAGGCCTGTAAACAGATAGTCTGACTTAATGTTGGTTTGACTATTTTTGAACTTGATGATGATGCAAAAGTGACACATTTTCAGTAAAAACTACACATAGAATGTCATATTTTGATCTGTTGTTGAGCTAGAGATACATAATATGACCCTCTCCTGTGGTTCTCCACAATCACCAGGAGAACCGCTGATACTCCAAGTGCCCTGAGTGGCTGAATGCTGGTGTTCCAGCAGAGTGATTTCAACTCCTAATGAGTTTCTCAAGTTGTAACTCCTTCCTAAGACAAGGACTATCTGTACTAAAGTTGTCTGATAGGTCTCTTTTGTATCTCTCCAAAGATACGTTAAAAAGCACACAATAATGGATACCGTGTGACATTTTGAGGCCTCTAGCTAATGTGTAAATAAGATCACTATCTCACATATACATTGTTCTTTGTGTTAACATGAAAAATAATCAGTACTACCTGGTTTGAAATACATCACTGCTATCAACTATATTTATACTGCTCTGCTATAGACATTTAAAGTTATTTGTTCTATCCAACTGACTTGTGTATCTTTTCATTTAAGGATCCTACTTACCCCATTTCCCCTGTATTTTCTTCTGTTAAAAAAAACCAGGTTAGGGTTGGGGATTTAGCTCAGTGCTTCCAGCACCTTCCTTGCAAGTACAAGGGCCCCGGTTCAATCCCAGTAACCACAGACAACAATGCTAGGCATGGAGGCTCACGCCCACCAACAATCAGAACCACATACCACAGTGCCGGGCGTGGTGGCTCACACCTGTAATCCTGGCACTTGGGAGGCAGAGGCAGAAGGATTGCTGTGAGTTCAAGGCTGAGTTCAAGACCAGCCTGAACTACAAAGCTAGACCCTGTCTCAAAAAACTGAAACAAAACAAACCTAGGTTAATTTGTCTTATATAGTTCTTCATAGTAGCAATTTTCCTTTGATTATTGTATTTTCTGTGAATTAGTAGTTTGGTTGTGAGATCAGGTTGAGTTTCTGATGCTTTTTCTCTTTCAGTCAGATTACTTTATATCTACTGTTGTAAACTTCATTAGAAGGTACAGGACATTTGGTTTTCTCTCTTTTTATGGTGCTTGTAGCCCTCAGGCTTGATGGTTTAATCCAAAACTCTTGTGAGGTATTGAGGAACATCATTTTCTGAGGTCTCCTGCTTTCATTTCTCAGCTGGAATTCTGAAAAGAGAACCTTCCCTCATTTGGCCTCAGGGTTGAGCTCCTGGTCCCGGGTGTGAAGCTGCCCTTCATGCTACTCTGAGTCATGTGGACCCTGAGGTGTGACTGATGAGGTCATCAAGACCCACTCTCCTGTGGGTTCTGTCCATCTTTACGGACAGGAAGGGTCGAAGGCTGCTACTACCAGCATCATCCTCCAAATCAGCATTTTGTTAGGGTTTACTTTATTTATTTATTTATTTTTAAAAGAAAGCACAAAATAAAAAATGGTAAAGGAGAAAATCTTTGCTAGCTGATCTTCTGGCAGAGAATCAGTATCCAACAGTATATAAAGAAGCCAGAAAAATTGACCCTCATAGAACAAGGAACCCCAGAAGATACTTCTCAAAAAAAGATATTCAAATGGCCAAAAGTATATGAAAAAATGATCAATATATTTAGCTATCAGAGAAATGCAAATTATAACTGCATTGAGATCCTATCTCACCCTGTGAGAATGTCTATTATTAATGATAAAAAGGAGAAATGAACCCTGTTATAATTTTGGTGGGAATGTGAACTAATATAACCACTGTGGGAATCACTATGGAGCTTCCTCAAAGAACTAAAATAAGAAATCCCATTTGACCTGACCACCTCTAGCGTATTCCTCAAAGGATGAAAGACAGCACACCCTACTGTCACATTCATGTGTGTGTTTTTTCCTTTATTGAATTTATTGGTACACTTTACATACACATCATGATCATATTCAACATTGAAGATCTGTACCTGTACACGATAAATCTTAATTCTCATTTTCCCTTTCCCCTGCCCTCTCTATAGCCCCCACCCCCATATATGTAAGTTTTGTTTCCACTTTTTTGTTTTACCATTGAAGTTTTTTCTTTCCCTTCTTTTCTTCCCTCTCCTCTCCTTTCCTTTTTCCCTTTGAAAATTTTCATCCTGTTTCACAATACCTGTGATACATTCTGGACCTCACTTACACCTTAAGTTTTCCATACTGGATACTCACGTTTATAACAGTGCAATTCACAATGGCTTAGCTGGAGAAATATCCTAGATGCCCAGTAAGGAAATGTAGTATATAAAAAAATAGAATATTATTTAGTCATAAGGAAGACTGAAATCGTGTCATTTGCAGAAAATGGATAAAGTGACAACTACTGGGTTAAATGACATTAATTAAATTCAGATACCAGCTTAAGTGACATTCATTAAGAAGGGTAAATATTACATGTTTTCTCTTATATGAGAAAACTAAAAAAAACCATATAAATAAACAAATAAATAAAACCCAAATGAGATGATAGGAAACCAGGAAAAGAGGAAGAGCAGGATTGTGGAAGAAGTGAGAGGTAAATGGGTTGAAATTGTCAAAGATAAGTTAAATACTTGTGCCAATTCTCCAAAGCAAGCCTCAGCTGTATGCAATATTCATATCCACTAATGCTGCATGTCAAAAATGTTCATCAGTGGATATGTGGGCATGTGCTACAGCATTCTCTAGACTTTTCTGAATTGAAATATATTTTACAATAAACCTTGATTAACATTACCTTCAGGCAAATATGAATCAAGGCCACAATGACCAATCTTTCCAGATGAAAACGACTATGATAAGAAAAAAAACCAATATATAACAAATGACAGGAAGTATATGGAGAAAAATAAGTCTTATTCATTATTCCTAGGGATGTATATAACAGTACGGAGTTTCCTCAAAAAATCAAAAATAGTTCTCCATGTAAGATAGCTACACTGCTTCTGAGTATGTCTCTTAAGGAAATGAAATCAATATGACACTATTTACAATACTTAAGATCTGGACTTGGCTCAGGTGGAATTAGCACAGCAGTAATCCATTGTACCCACCAACCAAGGAACTGATAAAGACAGCGTGCTCTATGTACAGATGGATACTCACCAACCATGAAGAAGGGCAGAAAAACAGAGGGAACCAGAAGACATCATGGTAAGTGAAAGAGGCAAGACCCACAAAGACAAGAACTGCATGTGTTCTCTCCTATGAGGGAAATAAAAAGGTTGACCTGAAAATAAAATAGTGATTCATAGGAACTGAGAAGTGAATTTGCAGAGTGAGGAGGGGAAAAGGTCATGGGACAGTACACACTGAGTGGCTGTATGCAAATATCACTGAATCCCATCACATTAATAAGTGCTAATAAAAATTGACAGAAAAAAAGATTAAAAAAGGATTCAACTGAGCAACATCACAAAAGACTAAAATGTGTTGTAACTGAGTGGTGGTTGTCTGGGATTTGTTTTATTGAACTGTCTGAATTTTAAAGTATTTTATGGAAAAAATGTAAATCATAAGAAAATAGGTTCATGACCCTGGAGAAGGGAAAACTATCTGACTAACATTAGTAAACTGAAGATGTAAATACAAGAAAGTCAAAGGAAAAAAGCAGCAGGATGCAACAACGAGTAGATTACCGGCCAATTTCAGTGGTGTGGAGACGGTTCAAGATGACAAAAACATAAAATGTGAGATGTAACTGTTTTTCATTTATTTTCATTCCTCCTTATTTGATAATGGAACTATTTGAGGGCTAGACTTTTCCACTGAGTGCAGTTTTAGCAAAATACCATGTTTTTATATATTAATTTTTAAAAATGTCTACTTAGATGCTATAAAACTGATTTGGAGGTCTTCTTCTGGGTAAGATCTGTTTATTGTATGATAATGGCTAAACAATTTTGTATTTTTCTAGTTGTTAGGGTTGTTTGTTTGTTTGTTTGTTTGTTGAGACAGGGTTGTGCTTTGTAGTTCAGGCTGGCCCTGAGCTCACTACATAGCCCAGGAGAACCTGGAACTCACAGAAATTCTTTTGCCTCTGTCTCCCAAGTGCTGGGATTACAGGTGTGAGCCACCATGCCTGGCACTGTGGTATGTGGTTCTGATTGCTGGTGGGTGTGAGTCACCATGCCCAGCATTGTTGTATGTGGTTATCATGGATTGAACTTGGGCCCTTGAGCTTGTAAGGTAGACACTGGAACCACTGAGCTAAATCCTTGGCCCAGGGTTGTTTTATTTTGCTTTGTTTTTATTTTTTATATATCTGTTGTGATCAGCTTCTCCCGTGGTACATGATTGACTTGATTCCATCACTTGGCTGTTGTGAATGATGCTGCAGTGAGCATTAGGGCTCACTGGTCTCTGTTGCTTTGACTATGAACCAGAAGTAGGCTGCTTAGTCAGGTGATAGTTCTGCTTCGAATATTTTGAGACACCTCCATATCATTTTCCACAATGATTGTAATAACTTACATTCCTACCAATAGTGTATGTGGATTTTCTTCTGTCCATATCCTCACCAACAACTGAGGGTTTTTTTTTTTTTTTTTTTTTTTTTTTTTTTTTGTCTTTTGATAACAGCCATTCTAACTGGGATGAGGTGATATTTTTATTTTAGTTTGCATTTCCCTCATGATTAGTGACAATAGCATATATTTAATGTTTCTTTATATATCTACCTTTGATAAATGTCTGTTCAGATTTTTTTCCTACTTTCAAATAAGGTTATTTGCTTTCTTGCAGTTGAGTTGTGTGGGTTTCTTATGTATATATTGAATTATTTTTAAATTAAAATCTTTATTGGTACAATACATATACACATCATGATTGCCCTCAAAAATGAGAATTTGTATCAGTATATGACACAACTTAATTCTCATTCTTTCCGATAGCCCGACCCAACCAACCACCCCCACCCCCTATATACATAAACTATGTTTCCTGTCTTTTTTGTTATAATCACATTATTTTTCCCCTTCACCCCATTTCACTTTGAGTATTTTCTCTTTCACAATATAATAACATACATTCTAGAACTCATTTACATCTTTATTTTCTCATACCAGAGAAAGGATGAGATATTTACATATCTGTAACCTATTTATTTCACTTATGAGGATGTCCTCAAGGTACATCCATTTAACTATAAGTGATTCAAATTTATCATTTTTTATGGCAGAGTAATACTCCATTCATTCTGTACAAGAACCACAACTTTATTATCCAGTCTCCAGTTGATGGACATTTGGGTTGTTTCCAATATGTAGCAATCACAAACTGAGCTGCTATAAACATGGGTGCACACATGTCACTGTGATATGAGTCTTTTAACTCTTTTGTGTATATACCTAGCATAGCGATGGCTGGGTCAAATGGGACCTCCAGTCCTAGCTTTTTGAGGAATCTCCAAACTGATCTTCATAGGGGTTGTACGAGTCTACATTCCCACCAACAGTGGAGAAGGGTTCCTTCTTCTCCGCAGCATCACCAATGTTTGTTGCTGGCTACTTCTGAGGTAGCAGGCATTCTTTGTGGAACGAGATGAAATCTTAATGTTGTTATTCATTTGCATCTCTCGAATGACTAGTGATGTTGAACATTTCTTCATATGCTTCTTAGCTGCTTTTATTTCTTCCTCTGAAAAGTATCTGTTCATTTCAGATGCCCATTTTTGAATTGGGTCTTTAAAGTTGGGTGAATTGATTGTTTTTAAAGCCCTTTATATATTCAAGATACTAACCCTTCATCTGAGAAAAGGCTGGTAAAGATTCTTTCCCATATTGTTGGTTGCCTTTTCACTTTGCTGGTGGTTTATTTTGCTGTGCAGAAACCTTTCAATAGGATGAGATCCCATTTATCACTTCTACCATTTCTCATGCTATGGAGGATTTGTTCATGAAATCTTTCCCTAAACCAATGTCTTCAAGAGTTTTACCTAACCTGTTTTGTAGCAGGTTTAGTGTGTCTGTTTTAATATTTAAGTCCCTAATCCACTTTGATTTTATTTTAGTACATGGTGAAAGAACTAGGTTTAGCTTAAGCCTTTGGCAGGTTAAAGTCCAGTTTTTCCAGCACCATTTGTTAAAGAGGCTATCCTTCCTCCACTGAGGGTGTTTGGCTCCTTTGTCAAAAATGAGATAGCTTGGGGGCCGGGGAGTTAGCTCAGTGGTTCTGGCGCCTGTCTTGCAAGCACAAGGGCCCGGGTTCGATTCCCCGGTAACCACATAACAATACTGGGTGTGGAGACCCACACCCAGCAGCAATCAATACCACATACCACAGTGCCGGGCGTGGTAGCTCACGCCTGTAATCCCAGCACTCAGGAGGCAGAGGCAGGAGGATTGTAATGTGAGTTGGAGGCTGACCTCAGGGCCAGCCTGAACCACAAAAGCGAGACCCTGTCTCAAAAAACCTAAAAAAAAAAAAAAAAAAAAGAATGAGATAGCTTAGTGTGTCTGGAGTTGTTTCTGGATCTTCTGATCTGTTCCACTGGTCCTTGGGTCTGTTGCTTTGCCAGTACCATGTGGTTTTTATCACAGTGGCTTTGTAGTATAGTTTCAAGTTGGGGATAATAATACTCCCCATCATGTCCTTATTGCTTAGAATTGCTTTTGTTATTCTAGGTCTTTTGTGATTCCAGATGAATTTCTGAATTATTTTCTCTAGATCTATGAAATATGCCTTTGGGTGTTCAATTGGGATTGTGTTGAATCTGTATAATAGTTGTGGGGGTATAGCCATTTTGACGATATTGATTCTTCCAATTCAGGAACAAGGGATGTCTTTCCATTTTCTGGTATCTTCTTCTAATCTCTTTTTAGAGTGCTATAATTTTCAGAGTAGAGGTCTTTCACCTCCTTTGTTAGATTGATTCCTAGATATTTCATTTTTTGGATGCTACTGTGAAGGGGACTGATTCCCCAATTTTTTTCTCAGTGAATCTGTTGTTTGTGTATATAAAGGCTAATGATTTTTGAGAATTAACCTTGTATCCAGCTACACTACTAAATTTGGCAATTAGGTCTAGCAGTCTCTTGGTTGAGTTTTTAGGATCCTCTAGAGAGAGTATCATGTCATCAGCAAATAATGACAGTTTAACTTCTTCATTACTATCTTTATTCCTTTTATTTCTTTGTCTTGTCCAATTGCTGTGGCTAATGTTTCCAGCACAATATTGAACAGGAGTGGTGAAAGTGGACATCCTTGTCTTGTACCTGATCGTAGTGGGTAAAGTTGCAGGTTTTTGACCTTTAGAGTCATGCTAGCTGTTGGTTTCTCATAAATAGCTCTTATTGGTTTGAGCTACAGACTATTCCAATTTTCTGCAGGGTTTTGATAATAAATGGTGTTGTATTTTGTCAAATGCTTTTCCGCATCTATTGAGGTGACCATATGGCTTCTGTCCTTGAGTCTGTTAATGTAGTGTATTACATTTATTGATTTAACCATCAATTGGTTGAACCATCCCTGCATCCCTGGGATGAATCCAACTTGGTCAGGGTGTATGATCTTCCTGATGACTCTCTGTAGTCTGTTTGCTAGGATCTTATTGAAGATTTTTGCATCAGTGTTCATTAGGGAGATTGGCCTGTAATTCTTTTTTGGTTGGGTCTTTCTCTGCTTTTGGGATCAAGGTAATGGCTGCTTCCAGAAATGAATTTGGGAGTGCTGCTTTCCTTCTGATTTCGCTGAAGAGTTTGAGGAGTAGTGGTGTTAACTATTCTCTAAAAGTTTTGCAGAATTCAGTGGTTAAGCCATCAGGCCCAGGGCTTTTTTTTTTTTTTTTTTGTCAGTAGGTTTTTTTATTAGATTTTCAGTTTCACAGATTGATATTGGGGTGTTTAACATTTTTATATCCTCTTTTTTCAACTTCATAAGTTTGTATGTATCTAGGAATTTATCCATTTCATCTACATTTTCCATTTTATTGGAATACAACTTTTCAAAGTATATGTTTATTATTCCCTGTATTTCCACTGGCTCAGTGGTGATTTCCCTTTTTCATTTCTAATAGCGTGGATTTGAGCCTTTTCTTTTCTTTATTTGAGAAGGTTGGCTAAGGGTCTGTCAATTTTATTTATCCTTTCAAAAAACCAACTCTTTGATTTGTTGATTTTCTGTATCACTCTCTTAGTCTCCAAAGCATTAATTTCTGCTCTGATCCTTATGATTTCCTCCCTAGTATGAGCTTCCAGTTTGTCTTGCTCCTCTTTTTCTAGTAGCTTAAGGTTCAGCATTAGATTGTTAATTTGAGCTTGTCTTGTTTTCCTGATATAGGCATTCGCTGCTATGAATTTCCCTCATAGAGCTGCTTTCATTGTATCCTATAAGTTCCTTTACATCATATTGGGGTTATCACTCAATTGTAGAAACTGTTTAATTTCATTTTTAATTTCTTCTGTGACCCATTGGTTAGTCAGTAGAGTATTGTTCAATTTCCATGTCTTTGTGAAAGTCTTGGGATTTTTGTTTTTGTTTTTTTCTCTTCATCTCTAGTTTCAAGGCACTATGATCTGAGAGTGTACAGGGAACAACTTCAATTTCTTTGCATTTACTTAAACCTATTCTATGAACTAGCATGTGGTCTATTTTGGAGAATGATCCATGAGCAGCTGAGAAGAATGTAAATTCTCACTTAGTAGGGTGAAATACTCTGTAGGCATCTATTAAGTCCATTTGTTGAAGAGTTTGGTTTAGCTCAAGCACTTCTTTATTGATTTTCTGTCCAGTCAATCTGTTTATTTGTGACAGTGGGGCATTGAAATCCCCTACTAATATTGTATTGTTGCTTATATGGCTTTTTATGTCCATTAATGTTTGTTTTATATAGCTGGGTGCACTAGATTTTTGGGCATAAATATTTAAGACAGTTATTTCTTTCTCTTGGATAGCTCCCTGTATGAGAATATAGTGACCTTCTTTGTTTCTTTTAATCAGTTTTGGTTTAAAATTTGTTTTGTCTGCAAATAAGATAGCTACATCTGCTTTTTTGTAGTTTCCTGTTGCATGAAGAATTGTTTTCCATCCATTTACTTTCAGTCTGTGGCTTTCTCTCTGGATTAGATGTGTTTCCTGTATGCAGCAGATTGTAGGATCTTGCTTTTTGATCCATTCTGCCAGTCTGTGTTTCTTAATTGGTGCACTGAGAACATTGATATTAATGGTTATGACTGATATAGATAGACTTAGGACTGTCATATTTTCCTGCTCTAGGCTCTTTTATTCTTTGTTTTTGTTCTTTTCCCATCAGTTTCTTGTTTGGCTCAATCGGATGACTCTGTTGGATCTCATGGGTTTATAATTTTCCTTTTATTTCTCCTAGATATCCTTTAGTATACTTTGTAGTGCTGGTTTTGTATGCATGAAGTTTTTAAGATGTTCTTTGTCATGAAAGTATTTTATTTCCCCTCAATTTTCAGAGATAATTTTGAAGGGTAAATCAGTCTGGGTTGGAAGTTGTTGTCCTTCAAGGTTTGAAACACTTCACTCCAGGCTCTTTTTGCATTAAGTGTTTGAGTTGAAAACTCTGCTGTGATACTGATGGGCTTCCCTTTGTAGGTGATTTTTTTTCTTCTCTCTAACTGCTTTCAATATTTCATTCTTTATTTTCATATCTGGAACTTTTATAATTATATGCCTAGGTGTAGGTCTTTGTATATTTTGGCCCTGTGGAGTTCTATGTGCTTCATGAATTCAGATGTCTAATTCTCTTTCTTTGTGAAGTTTTTTTAAATGACTTTTGTATTGTCTCCTGCTTCCTCAGTGACTCCAATCAACCTTATGATATTCTTCTTTGAATCATCTAGGAGCTGTTGAATAGATTTCTCATGGTCTTTTGCCATTTTCCATAAATTATGTCGCTCCTGTTCATTGGCTACAATTGTGTCCTCTAGATCTGAGAGTTGGTCTTCTGCAGTGTTTATTTTACTGGGTAAACTTTAATTTTCTTTTTTGATTGCCTGGGCTTCTATTTGTAGCTGTTTAAGAGGTTCCATTGCTTTTGTTATCTCAGATTCTATCATATCCTTGCTTTCCTCTTTTGCTTTATTAATCATGTCATTAACTATGTCCAATATCTCTGTTTTTGTCTCAGCAGTCAGTTCTGATTTCCATTGTATTAGATCTTCCTTAGTTACCACCTCAGAGAGTCCTGGTGATAGAGTTTCAGATTTCTCCATTTCGCTTCCCCCAATATTACCTTGGGGTGAGGATCTCTGCATCTGAGATTTTGAATGTTTCCGCATTTCTGAGCTTTTGTCCCTGCTGTTGTATTTGGCTTTATAGTTGTCCTATTGTCTGGTGAAGTTTGTTGCAAGTTTCTTTGTTCCTAATATTTAGGTCCCTTAAGATTAGCACCAAGCATCAACAGTATCAAACACAACCCAAGAAATCATAAACTGGTAGTTGCTGCTCTGACTCCTCCAACCTCATAAGCCAGAACTATGATCATATGCCCAGACTTAAAATTAACCATGAATATATTTATATCATTCAGGCATCACCTTTTGGAAGTGAAAAGGTTACCAAGGTGTTAGGTGGCAGAGATACAGGGGAGGGAGAGATTAGCAATAAGATTAAAGGATGCAATAAAATAGAGAGATGAAGACTAGCAGAGTGAACAAAGAGTAGAAAAAAGGGAGAGATTTTTTTTAAAAGGGGCAGAAGGAAAAGGGAGAGAAGAAAAAGAAAGGCAGCAACAAGAAGAGCAAAAACATAGAACTAAATAGAACAAACAGGAATAAAAACAGAATTGTATAAGATTGAGTCCACTAACAGCCAGCTGTCAGAGGCGAGGAACCATTGATTCCTGTATGGGCTGAGACACAGTTTGAAGTTTATAGGTCACAGGGAAAACTTGCTGTGAAGTTGCAGGTTTTCCCCTGATGTGAGTCCATTGTCCTATAGGTGGCATTGGAACCAGAAACTCACCGATGCCAAGGTTCTCGGGTCTCAGGGCAGGGGCCCACCCCCTTCAGTATGGCGGGAGGGGTGTTCCCAGTTGGTGTCCAGAGTTGGAGTGTCCTAGAGCTGGAGGCCTTGGGGTCATAGGCTCGCTGTGGTTGAGATAATCTTGTTGATCCCCCAGGAACTTGGAGACATCTTCTCCTGGCAGAGAGGATCCTTGGTCCCATAGGGCGGTGGGGAGGGCAGGACCCTTGCGCGGGTCCTTTGTCCTCTCCGGTGAGTCCAGATCTAGGAGTATAACACAGTTTACCACAGCTGCAGGAGGCCTGGCACACAGTTCTGCTCCTACCTGTGAACCTCTGTCTTGAGGCCAGCTTCATACTGCCCGCGGTCATGGAGGTGCCTGTGCGTGGCCCTGGCAGCATCAGCCTCCCCTCCCACTCTGTGGAGAGGGAAGAAGGGACTGGATGGCTCCCTAGGTCACTTTTCTTTCTTTGGTCTTAATCGATATTTACTTCTGATCTCTTCAATCTAGATTTCTCTGCTGTCCTTCCTTTTACCTCCCTAAACTGCTGTTTTCAGGCTTAAAAACAATTTATAGGGAGGCAGTGGTCTCCAGCTTTTACTGTTCCGCCATCTTCCCTGAATCCCTATATACTGAATATTAACCCTTTATCAATGTATGGCTTGCATATATTTTCTCCCATTTTGTGGATGGTCTCTTTTCACCTGCTTTTTTATTCCCTCACTGTACAGAGATTTCCAGTTGTATGCAGTACAATCTAATTGTAATATCTCCTTCATTTCTGATTTCATTTATTTAAGTTGTCTCTTCTTAGTCCAATTGAAGTTATGTCAATTTTATCTTACCATAAACCAGTTTTTGCTTCACTGATCTTTTCTATCAGTTTTTGGTAGTTTCTACTTCACTTGTTTCTGCTTTGATATTCGATTCCTTCTATAACTTTAGGATTGTTGTTCTTTTTCTAGTTTCTTGAGATGTCATGCTAGCTTTTTCAGAGATCTTTTTTCTTGATGTAGACATTTCTTTCATAGAGTTATTTTTGCTGTATTCTGTAAGTTTCAGCATGCTTTCATTGTCAAATCTTATTTTTTATAGTACATATTTAGAGTACATGATTATATTCTTCATAGGGAGTTGGCATGTGTACTACATCACACGTTTTAATTCTTTCTCCAACTCCATCCCCCTGTCTCTCCTCCCTTCCTCTCCACCTCTTGATCTCCCTCCCTTCTGTAAAATATCTATCTTCTTATTTCCTGCTCTTTAGCTTTTATGTTTTTCTTTGCATGTTGGGTTTCTCACAGAAGAGAAACTATGTGATATTTAAGCTTGTGTCAGATTTATTTCACTTAACTTTATGATGTCAAACTACATCTATTTTTCTAGAAATGACTCATCTTTATTCTTTCTTCTAACAGAGTAGTACTTTGTTGTACATAAATGTCACATTTTCAGGCTGGGAATTTATCTTAGTGGTTTTGACGCTTGCTTTGCAAGTGCAAGGTCCTGAGTTCAATTTCTGGTAACCACATACAACAATGCCAGGCATGGTGACTCATGCCCACCAGCAATCAGTACCACATACCACAGTGTGGGGCCTGGTGGCTCACGCCTGTAATCACAGCCCTTGGAAGGCAGAGGCAGGAGGATTGCTGTGAGTTCAAGGCTGAGCCCAGGGCCAGCCTGAACTACAAAAAGCAAGACCCTATCTCAAAAACAAAACAAAACAAAACAAAACAATCTCTTAATGAATTGACCCCTTTATCATAATACACTCACATTCTCTCCATCTCACACTCCTGATGCTTAATCCTACATTTCAGTATACACAATACACATTTTCATTGGCTTTGATCCCCTAACTTCCCACTATAGCTGACTTGTCCCTCTTCCCTATTCCTTCCATGTGTTCCCATTGCAACCTAGACTTTCCATACATTCCAGAAGGCACCCTTTCTTAATATTTTCCTTAGATAAATATCTTATCTATAAAGCAAAACAGTCAGTAAAGGAAGCTTAAATAATCATGTTTAATATTCCCTTTGTGCTAACTATGTCATTTAGAAAAAAATCAAGTATAAACTACTTAATTTTCAGGAAGCCATTCCTTGCTTGAGTAACTTGAAATGATTCTCACCCCTTGAGCAAAACTCTATTCAGTGACGTCTCAGTGCACACAGGTTGACAAGCAAACTGGAGTATGTGAACCTTGCACTTTCCTTGTACAGAATAATGAACACTTGTTAGGATTCATGGAGCCTTTGTCTTTCTCAATGCAGAGTGATGATAACTTAATTTCAGTTTTTCTAATGAGAATATTAAATGATTGTCTTTCAGTTAAAAGATCAAGATGGTGATGTGAGCAACTGATTTGTTGCAAAAAGCTCATGGCAATGACAAAACATGTCCAGGCACTCACCACTTTGGCTTTGGATGTGGATGAAAGTATATCCCTCTGGGACTTAGGTTAGACAGTGATCAGGAGAACAAAAGAAAGGCAGTTCTTTTCAGGTTCTCCCACTAAGCCCCTGTGGATTTATAGGAATAGGAAATTATTTCTCTGCTTTAAACCCTTGTGGAATTAAAGAAACAGGAAACCACTTTATGGTTACTTTGTCTATGTAACCCTAGAATACAGAACTTGTGAGTACTAGAGTCCATACTGGACTTTGAATGAAGCCTTTTTGCATCAAACTATTGATCAAGTTATCAAGAGATGACTCACTTTCTCTTGTAGTTACACATAACTGTTGTGCCCTCATATGCCACAAGGAATATATGTTGTATATAAAGCTCATCACTTTATCTACATAAACTTGTATTAGATTCTCTAGATGTAATTGAGAAATTAGAGATTTCTCCTTTCAAATCTATCCACCCTGAATGAATATCATCATGTAATTTTTATCCTCTTGTTTTGTTGATATTGAAGTTTTTAAGAATATCTTTTTTTCTGGAATTCAAGGAAAACTGCATTGTACAATATTCACAGTAATAGAAACATTTCACATTGAGATTGATTGCTATTATGTTGATTTTTTTTTCCTTTAGTACATTTTTGGCATTAATATCCTAGTGCTACATAAAAAAATATTCCAAATGTAGCAACTTAACCCAGACTTCATATCTCTCAGTTCTGTTGGTCTGAAGTCCCACAGGGTTTGGCTGAGGTCATTTTTAGGAATTCCCAAACCAATGTGAAGGTGTCAGCCAAGCTGAAAATATACCAGGAATCAGCAACACTGGGGAAGACTAGGGTTTGAAGTGTGAGTGTCAAAGGTTAAAATTTCAGTCTCAATCATCTTCCACCACCAGAGCTTCTGGGGAAAAATCTTCCCCCAAGATCATCCAGGTTCACGGTCAAGCTCAATCCCTGTGTGAGGAAGTCTAGGTAAGATGGAAGACTCCACTCAGCATGAGGGATTCTTCTTTCAGTTTCAAACATTTTTTTTCATCTGAAACCAAACCAAACCAAAACAACACCAAAAAATATAAATTCCTACTTGAACTTGAAAGGTAAGAAGACAGTAGACTCATTAAGCCAGTGGTTCTTCCCTTTCTCGTTTCAGGCTCTCTTTATAATCTTTAACAGTTTTTTGTTTATTGTTTGTTGACAATTACTGCAGCAGAAATTTAAACATAATTTAAAGTATTAATTCTGTACAATAATAATGGTAATAAACCCATTGTACATTAGCACAAGTAATATTTTAAGTAAAATTAAAACCTTAAGCAAAGTGATATTGTTTCATACTCTTGCAAAGGTTTTTTAAGCTGGCTTAATAGATGGACAAATTCTTATGTTTACTGCATTTTATCTATTGCAGTATCACAGTTCATGTGATTTTTGGAAATGTAAAAGTGAAGATAAAAGTGCAGTGGAGGGCCAGGGATTTAGCTCAGTGGTTCCGGTGCCTGTCTTGCAAGCGCAAGGGCCTGGGTTCGATCCCTGGTAACCACGTACAGTACTGAATGTGGTAGGGAGGCAGAGGCAGGAGGAGTGCTGTGGTGTGAGTTTGAGGCTGAGCTCAAGGCCAGCCTGAACTACAAAGTAAGACCCTGTTAAAAAAAAAAAGTCTCTGACCATCACCTTCAAAAGCGTAGTGGAGATCCCAGAAAGGTGGATAAGTCAAATACATGTAACGTTTGCTGAGAAAGGCCATAAATAGAAAGCAGAAGCAATCCAAGAGAAACACCGTGGGGCTGAGGCAGGTGGTGCCATAGGGCCTAAAGTGCTTAAGCCATTTGAAATTTCCATCTTGTCAACACTCACCCCACGTATTGGACACTGAGTTACAAAAATCTAATGTTTGCCCCACAGGTGTTCGGTATTGGTTTCAGTGCTATCTATCCCCCAATCTTCCATTTTGAAATGATAATGCTTGCCCTATGTCTCTGTATGTCAGCAGTATCTTTGTTTTTGATTTTCACAGGGACTCACAGCTAAGAGTTTGCCTTGGATCTCAGAAGAGACTTTAGACTTGGACTTTTCAGCAGTGCTGGAACTGTTAAAAACTTTGGCGCAATTTGAGATGTACTAAATGCATTTTACAGGTGGGATGCATATGAGTGTGGGGGTTGGGGGTGGAATGTTACAATTTAGATCTAAAATGGTTCCTAAAGCCAATGAGTTTGGAAGGTGATTGGATCATGAGGGTGTTGTTCTCACAGGCAGATTCATTCACTGAAGAGATCAGTGGCTGTGTGTGCTGTGAGGAGGCAAGGCCTGGTTAGAGAGAGGTCACTGAAAGTACGACTTGGATGGATGTATCTCCCTCCTCATCTACCAGATCTTATTCCATCCTGTTCCTGCCTTGGAGACAGCTGACCATGGACTGTAACCACGAGCCAAAATATTCTTCACCTTTATGTTGGAGAAATTGAATATTTTATCCTAGGAGAAAGATTTATCTTCTGTCCCACTGAGTTGCTTTTGCATTTTTGCTGAAACTCAGTAGAGCAGTAAATACAAAGCTTATATTGAAACTTCCTTCACTCCTTCATTGGTCTATATTTGTAACTATATAGACACCAGAGCCACAGATTCCTTTTTGTGTGCATGCGTGTGTATGTGCATGCGTGCGTGCACGTGTGTGTGTGTGTGTGTGTGTGTGTGTGTGTGGTACCAAGGGTAGAACTCATTTCTTTGCACTTACAAGGCAGGCAGTGGGTCCACTGACCTAAGTCTCCAGTCCCAAGCCACAGAGTCTTAATTTCTAGACTTACAGAATATTTTGAAGCTAGGAAATGTAAGTCCATAGGCATCTTTTTCTCGACATCCTTTTGGCCTTCTTTGTCTTTCATGTTTTATAAATTTTAAGATCAGCCCTGTTTTTGTCAGATACGTCACTGAACGGATGAGTCAGTTTGGTACAAATAGCCATCTTAACAATATTGAGCCTTCCTTTTGCAAACCTTTAAATCACTCCATTTATTTAGTTCTCTCATTCTCTCTTAGAATTCTCTCATTCTCTCTCTCTCTTTTTTTTTTTAGACAGGTTCTCATTTTGTAGGTCAGGCTGGTCCTGAACTCAGCTTCCAATTCAGCAACCCTCCTGCCTCTGCCTTCCAGGTCCTGGGATTACAGCTGTGAGCTACCATGCCCAGCATTGTGAAATGTGGTTATGAAGGATCAAACCTGGGACTTTGCACTTGCAAGGCAGGTGCCAGAATCACTGAGTTAAATCCCCGGATGTTATATACTTTTTAATGTATAAGTCATATACTTCTTTTGTTAAGTTTACTTCTAAGTTATTCTATCATTTTTGAGATAATTGTGAATAGGGCTATTTTAATTTTCATTTTAGGTTGTTGATTTGGTAGTATATGGAAATCCAATTTGTTTCTGTATATATATCTTGTAACCTGTGGTGTTGCTAAACTTGTTTATTATTTCTGGCAGATTTCTAATGAAATATTTAGGAATTTTTAAGTATAGTTTACATCTTAGTTTACACATAGTTTACATCATCTGTGGGTGATGACACATGCCTTTCTCTTTCTCTGTTACCTTTGATTTCTGTCTTCTGGGGGTTTTTGTTATTTTGTTGTTGTTGTTGTTTTGCTTTACTACTGTGGATGGAACTTCCAGTACTATTTTGATTACCAGTGGTAAAAGTGGGCATCTTTGTCTTGTTATGCATTCAAAGTAAAGAACTTGTGAGATTGATTTTATCTGGTCATGCCAAGTATTTCTATGTGCAGTTAGTTTGTTAATACTCTATTGAGAATTGTTCTATTTTTACTAGGGGTACTGATCAGTGTGTTCCCAGCCTTGTGATGTCTTTGTTTTGCTCTGATACTGGGATACGTCTGGTCTCCTGCAATGAGTTCCTCCTCTATTTTCTCAAAAACATGACATTATTTGGTAGAATAATGTGAAAGTGTGATGTTATTTGATAGAATGTTCCTGTGAAGTCTTTTGGTTTTGGAACGTTTTCTGATGGGAAGATTTTTTTTTTCTCCTTATAACTGTGGGCAAAACTTAACCTAAACTTTACCAATTTGACATTTTTTTATGTCTGATGCTGAAATGAAACCCAGGGCCCTGTGCATGCTAAACACATGCCTATGGCTGAGCTTGAGCCTCAGCCTTATTCACAATTTAAAGAGTATAATATGCAACACAGAGTCCACTCACACTGTTGTCCAGTCACCACCACCGCAGATCTCTGGAAGATTTTTTATTTCCCCAAAATGAAATTCTACATTTAAACCTCTCCAAGCGCCCTGGCAGCGACAATGCTACTTTGTCTCAATAAACATGACTTCTCCAGGAACTGTGTATAAATGATATCATAAAATATTCATCCTTTATGACTGGCTCACCTAGCATATTGTCCCCAAAGTTCTCCCATGTTGTAGCATGTGTGGTAGGCTGTTTCACTGCATGTATTGATCACATTTTGTTTAGCCATACATCAGTCAGTGGATACTGGGGTTGCTTCGATCTTATAACTTATATGAATAATGTTGCTATGAGCATGAGTATACACATGTTACAATCTGTTTACAATCACTGCTTTTGAATCTTTAGATATATGCCCAGAAATAAAATTGTTGATTTCATACTTAATTTTTTTAGGAACTGCCACACTATTTTCCATAGTAGCTACACTATTTATAAGTCTCCAATTTCTCAGTATCCTCACTTCACTTACCATTTCCTGGTGCTTTTTTTTTTTTTGATAGCAACTATTTTGATATATGAAATACTATCTCATTATGGTTTTGATTTATTTCCATAATAACTAGTGATATTCACATCCTTACAGACTTTTGCTCTTTCATTTTGCTCTTTATATATTTAATTTCTAGTGTAAGAGAAATCATGTGATAATGGAGCATTTTTGTTCGATTTGTTTGACTTAACGTTCTGGTTTTGAGATGCACCCATTTTCCTACAAATGATTCAATGTAATTCTTTGCATATCAATATTCACCTGACCGAAACTATTGTTGAAGGACTATTTTTTCTTTACTAGGTGCTCCTAACATCCTTCTGAAACTGATGTGATTGTATATGTAAGAGAGTACTTCTGGAACATTTGTTCTATCCCACTGCTCTGCACGTGTCTGCTTTATAATGCTACTACTCTGTACTATTCAACTATTGCAACTTTATAAAAAGTTTTAAAATCAGTAAGCATGAGACTTTCTGTACTGTTTTGTAGTGTCAAGACTGGTATTGTCATTTGGCTATTGACATGCCACATGAATATTAGAATGGGTTTATTTCTACAAAAAAAAAGGTAATTGAGGTTTTGACAGGATTTGCATTGAAAGTGTAGACCATCTGGGGGTGGTACTGTGTTCTTAGCAGTGTTAATAAGTTTTCCAATCTATGAACATAGGATATCTTTATTTCTTTTCTTTATTCACAGTATTGGGGTAAAATCCCAAGGCCTCCTGCTTGCTAGGCAATTGCCTTACCATTGGGCTGTATCCTCAGTTTTATTTTCTTTATCAGTCTTCTGTAGTTTTCACTGTACCGATCTTTTGCCTCCTTGATTAAGTCTGTTCCTAAGTATTTTATTCCTTTTGATACTATAAGTAGAATTTTCTTAATTTTTCTTTTAGATTGATCAGTTCTGTGAAGAAATAGAGCTGCTGGTTTTTATTTTTAGTGTTGCTAAATTTCTTGATTGGTCCTAAAAGTATTGTGCAAATGTGTGAAATCTTTAGCACTTTGTTGTTTTATTTTTCCTTCATTTTTGGTGACAGGGTCCCACTGTGTAGTTCAGATGAATTTGAATTCATGTTGTATCCCAGGCTGTCCTCAAACCGTGGCAGTCCCCCTGCCTCAGCCTTCTGAGTTATGGGGTTATAGGAATACACCACCACTCCTGTTTTCTATAAGTAAGTACCTAGTGTCTATGAGCAGGGTTAATTATACTTTTTACATTCTGATTTAGACAATTTCTATTTCTTTTTGCTATCTAAATGCTGTGGTTAGTTCAAAGTTTGTGTTGAATAGAAGTAGCAGAGGGAGGCGTTCTTGTTTTCTTACTAGTCTTCAGGGAAAAGTCTGCAGCTTTTATCATTGAGTATGACACTGAGTTTGTGGTGAGCTCTTCACTGTAGTTTTATTCTATTCCTAACTTGCAGAGTTATTTTCTTTAATCATGAAAAGGTGTTGAATTTTTTCCAATGACTTTTTATTTGCGGTAACTATACAGTTCCCTTTTCTTCTTTTAATGTGGCATGCGATATGATTTTATATGTTGAATTACACTGGCATTGAAGAAATAATCCCACTTGATTAGCATGTTGCTAAATTCAGCTTGTATTTGTTGAAGATTTCTGATCAACATTTATAGAGGGTATAGGCCTATTCTTTTCTTGAAATATCTTTGCCTGGCTTTAGTGTTTATGTATTTTCAGAATTTGTTTGATTTCTGAAATAATTTCTCTTTGTTGATATTCACATGTTACTTGTATATCATTTTCCTCATGCTCATAGCTCTTCATCCGTGTAGCAAGTTGGCCATGTTTAGCAGAGTTCCTTTGAAGTATGTGTCTAGTGAGATTATGTCTGTCTCTCCTGAGGCTGCTTTTGGGGATTTATTCTGCTCTTCTGAGTGACTCTTGTCTTCCTGTTTCTTTGCATGTCTTATGATTCTCTGTTGATAACTGGGAACTTGAGAAAACATCCACCTCTTCCAGTATTTGCAAGTTTAGAGAGACTTTCCCACCTGAGGAGGGCATCTGCCTGATGGGAAAGCTCTGGGGCTCTTTCTGGATTAGGGTTTACTTTGCAGTAAATCCGTGGAGAGATTCTGAAGTTCATTGTGCATGTGTTTATAATTTCTGTGTCTTCCTGGTACTATGACTCTTTCCTCATTAGGAGATGTTCCTTTTCGTTTCTAATAATATTTTAAAATTTTACTATGTCTGACATCAGTCTAAATACTCTGGTTCTTTTATGCTTACTGTTTATATAGTTTACCAATTTTCTCCTTTTGCCCTGAAACTGTTTCTTTGAAATATACCTTTTGTAGATGGTATGGAAAACTTGACTATTTGTAAAATCCAGTCTGCCAATCTTTGTCCTTTATTGAAATGCTTAAACCATTCATATCTAATGTAATTATTTATGTAACTAGAATCATTTCTTCCCTTTCTCTATTTGTTTTGTATTTGTATAGGTCTTTTTCCTTTTTTCTTCCTTTTACTGAATTCCTTCATATGAAATTGACATTTTCGTGTTTTTTCCTTTTTTGTTATATGTGAATTATTTTCTTAATGAACACAGTTTTGAAATATTCATCATATTTCAAGCTATGCTAGAGTAATATTAATCATATCAAATAATGAAATGTTCCTCCAATATATATCTTCCTTGTATCTTTGCCATATATATATTTTATATAAGTGAAACCATAGTTTTATTCAATAATATATTTTTAAATCAAAAGAGAGAAAAATATTTATAGTTTGTCACATATGCCAACATATTTACCCTTCCTAGAATAATTGTCTAGTGTTGTTTCCTTTCAGCCTGAGGAATTCTTTAAATTGCCTCTGCAACAAGTTCATTAGCAATGAATTCTCATATCCTATATTCATCTGTTATACCTTTACTTTTCCTTGAGTTTTGAAGAATAATTTTTCTGGATATTGGGTTTTTGGTCAATGTTTTTCTATTTCCCTTCTGTAGCACTTTGACTGTCATTCCATATCATGACCTTCATCATTTCTATCAGCTTTTAATTATGCCCATTTTCCCCTTGATATAATGAATCCTTTTTCTTTTTGCTTTCAAGACATTTTATTTGTGTCTTTCAACAGTCCGACAGGAATTATTCAGATACAGGCCTTTTCATGTCTAGTCTCCTTGTAGTTTATTGATCTTTGTGAATCTGCTGATTAAGCATTTCTAATGTAAAATTTTGGAAATTCTTTGACAATTTCTTCTTCATTTTCCTTCCTCTTTCTCCCTCTCTTCACTCCTGAGATTTTCATTACATATTTATTGGTGCATTTGGTGCTTTCTTATGGTTTTTGGACGAACTGATCACTTTTCTTTTCATAGCTTTGTTTTTTCCCTCCCTCCCTTTCTTTCTTTCTTTCTTTTTTTCCTTCTTTCTTTAATTCTATGAACATATTTGTAGTAGCTGCTTCTGTATCTTTGTCTGCTACAACATCTAAGACTCTTCAGAGATCATTTCTATCAACTGCTTGTTTTCCTGTAAGTCATATTTTCTTATTTCTCATCATGTCTCATTTTATTGGAAATCCAACACTTCAGATAATATATTGCAGAGCTTATAAGTCTCCTCCTGCCCACCTCAAGGGTTGTTGATATTATCCTCTGGTTGTTATTTGCCTGTTTTGGTAATCTGGTTGATTTAGTGATTATCTCTGTGTACATGTATTTTTCCCCTTCTTCCTTCCCTTGTTCCTTTCATTCTTTTTCTCTTTTTTCTTTGTTTCCTTCTCTCCTTCTTTTTCTCCCTTTCAATATTTTCGATCTTTCACATTTATTCCTATTTTCATTTATATATCTGGCTTCCTGTGAGTTACTCTGTATTGGTACCTCATAAGGGTCAGCCTGTGACAATCAGAGCTATTTTCTAACAATTTGAATGAAGAATGGCTCTTTGCCACTAGATCTGTCTGTGACTGAGAAACTCATGCAAGGCTTGGTTCACTCACAGATTTGTTCCCCCCCACACACACACTTCTTCCTGTGTGTGCAAAGTTTTACACTCAGAGGGGTGTGCAGTGCCAGGATCCTGTCTAGCCTCTTCTAAATGTGCACATAGACTTGTACATGTGTGTATCCTCAAGCTGACAAAAATATGTGGGAGCTTCTTATGGTCCACTCTGGTGCTCTTCTTACCTTGATTTCCCAGCTAGATTCTTGTCTAGTCAACTGTCAACTTGTTCCAACGAGCACTAGAGCTCAGGCAAACTGAAGACCTGTCCTTGCTCTTTCTTTCTTTTTTTCTTAAATTGAAACCTTTATTGGTTCTTGCTCTTTCTTTTGCCATCAGATTTATTTTGTTCCCAAGAATGTCCAGAGACATAAAGTTATTTCTATTTTTTATACCAGATAGTCCTCTGGCAGCCAAGATTATGGTTTTTTGTGCACTGATTAAAAATAAAAACAAAAACAAACAAACAAAAAAACAATGCCCTATGAAGCTGGGATGTACAGGTGGGACCACAGACTTCTTTTAATTAATTAAATTTTTTTATTAGTACATATTTGTCACATACAATGATCACATTCAACATGGGGAATTTTTACCCATACATAACATATCTTAATTATTTTTTCTCATTCCCCTTTCTTCCCTGCAACCCTTTTTCTTCTTCCCATTTACAAAAGTTCTGTTTTCTTTCCTTTTTTCATTCTCTTTTAAACAAAAAATTCCCTCCTCCCTTCCTTGCCTTCCTGCTCCTCCTATTCCTTGTTCCAGTTCCCATTCAACCAAGTTCTTCCTACTTCCCGATAACATCCTCCATTTTGCTCCTTATTTACACTTGGAGTTTCTCGCTTAAGACCGAGAGGTTTTCTTCAGTTCACTTTTCTCGATAGGTTTTGGATTTAAGTGTTTCAAAACTGTGATACCTGTACAGTTGTGTTTCCAGTCACACTGTTCCTTCTTAGGGAAATGGGTTTGCTGAGCTCCTCTCTGTGACACTATAGGAGCCCTGTCCTCTGCAATCTTCATTTTAACAAGCTGTTGTGGCTGAGGTTTAAGAGCGAGGGCCTGAGGTAAACTTATCCAGAGCCTTTTACTGATTGTTCATGTCCATCTCACCTAATATCCAGACTCTCTTTATGCCAAAGAATTTAGCAGAACACCCAGAAGTAGTAAGCAAGTCAGAGGTTTTAGTAAAGGAAAATGTACAGAAGGGGAGCTGGCCAATGGGAATACTCTAGAGCAAGTTGGACTCAGAATGACCCTCTGCGTTTTAGGTTGGAGATTGAAGTATTCTTAGAAGAGATCCAAACAGGGAGAGCTCAGAGGCAGCAACTATTGGTCATGAAAGTAAACCTTTGAGGATGGAGGCCAGGCAGAGCCAGAGAAGGTAACCATAATGAGTAGCAGGATTGGCTTTTCTTCTGTTGTCCTAGAATTTGATGAGTGGTCAGGGGTGGTAACCCATGGGATGTTCTCCAGTTAATTGAGATTTTCTGTCTTCATGTTGGGGGGAGGGGTAGTTTCTTTACATTATTTGGGCCTGGATGGAATCAGCATGATTACTAAAGTTAAAATGTGAATGATATTTTCATGACCATGGGGTTAGCCCTGGCTGCTCTACAGTTGCTCGAGAGCATGTTCCTTGGGAAGATGTCGCACATCAAGAAAGTATGATAAGGTCAGGAGCATATTTTTAGGCTCATATCAGGACATTATGGAACTAGTCGAGTAGGATGCTTTTGTGGTCTTCAAGAATCAGAAGGTAGGGCAGGGGATTTAGCTCAGAGGTTCCAGCACCTGCCTTGCAAGTACAAGGGCACAGGTTTGATCCCTGGTAACCATATACAACAATGCCAGCCATGGTGACTCATGCCCACCAGAAAGTATCATGTCTGACGAGAACCTAAGTCTAGGATGTCTCTGTACTCTTTTTTGCTTCCCTGTTACTTATGGACTTAAGTAGGCCATTTCTTGCATCTTTTGAAAAGACTGCCCTCACACACATGCTCCAGAACAAAAGTCTCTCTGTACTTTTATGAGTGTGCTCCAGCAGCCAAGGGTCTGCCCCCAGGTCTTCGTATTAGGTAAGTCCTCTAGAAATTCATTATCTATCTCTTCACTTCCCTAAAGTCTCTTCAAAGCTCATCCTGTCTGTATGCCTGTGTCTTACTACCTTATACAAAACTAATCTTTGTTGCTTATGGTATTATTTTTGTTTTTTTCTTCTTATTTGAATGTATTCTTCAAAAGCCATAAATGAGTTAGTGGTATTCACAGTTGTGTCCTGGGTACCTGAAACCATATCTATAATATAATAAATGCTTATTGAATGAATAAGTATAGTAACTAAAACATACCATAAGAAGAAATACTAAGCATTGTTCTATGCAATGTAGAACCTAGTTATTTCTCCAAGTGTTGGATACTGCTTTGTCAAAATTCTAGGAGATCACACACACACTGGGCTTCTTGGCTGAACCTTGGCAAAACTGGGCATCAGGTAGAGAAGGAACAACAAAGTATTTACAGGTATAACATCCTCATCAGGTTCGGAATCTCATTGCACTGGTTTATTATCATCTTGGGGACTGGAAATTCCAGCTTTACCTTTTATTGTCTAGTTAGCATCCAGTTGTAGGAAGACAGTAGCTCTTTCCCTGAAGGTTCTGAGTGACCTTAACCTTTGCCTTTTCTACTGTCACTTCCATAAAAGAAACTGTCTTCTTTTTTTTTTTTTTTTAAGGTTTTTTGAGACAGGGTCTCACTTTGTGGTTCAGGCTGGCCCTGAGCTCAGACTTAAATCACATCAGCAATCCTCCTGCCTCTGCCTCCCGAGTGCTGGGATTACAGGCGTGAGCCACCACATCCGGCACTGTGGTCTGTGGTACTGGTTGCTGCTGGGCATGAGTCTCCACACCCATTATAGGTATGTGGTGACCGGGGATCGAACCCGGGTCCTTGCGCTTGCATCACAGGCGCCGGAACCATTGAGCTAAATCCCCGGCCCCAGAAACTGTCTTCTTAAATGGAAAATCCATGGTGGAAGAGTATCTGCTGTGTTATGCTACAGCAGTTTCCAGCGCGTGAAAATCATGCCATTATTAACCACCATAGTTTTGGAGCTGGTAGAAAGCAGAGGGGCTATGTTGTACTTCCATGAGTGGCACATGGTCACACAGAGGACCTTGTTTTCTGTCCACTTTCTGGAAAACTTGCAATTGCTTCTGGAAAATGTGAACAGATATCTTCTATTATTTCATAGTTCTTGCCTTTTTTTTCCTTGAAAAGAAAATGGACCATTTTCTCCAAACAACCAACAGATGACCAGTACTTAAAGAGAAGAAATAAAAGGAAAAGAAAAAAGGCTGACTTTTCCCAACTTCCTATTTTTCAGTATAGAAATTGCAAACATAGTACAGAAAAATCCAGTCTCCCAATGGTAACAACTTATATAACTAGCATTCAAAACTAGAAAGTCCATATTGCCACCATATAATAACAGGCTGGCTTTTACACACCCTTTTCTAAAGAAAAATTTTCAGTGAAAACATAATCAAACTCTAGAAAACACTTGTTTTAGATTTTATTGTTAGGGTTTTCTTGTGATGTCAATTTTAACTTAGTAATTATAGAAGATGAAATAAAACCACGGCATATTTATATAAAATAATGCATATTAGATCCCTGCTGCTGCCATGGTGTACTACTTAGTAGTTGAAATTTCTTCTCCAATAGCTCTAGAAGCCAGAACTTATGCATCAGGGTCAAAGTATTATAGGTAGTAAAGCTAATTAGACATACGGCAGGCAGTTAGACAGGACGGGCCCTTGGAAAACTTATAAGAAGGGAGGCTATTACCAAAGGTTTGGACATCAGCAAAACTCCGGAAAAACAGTGACTGATGGGGCCTCATTCTCCTGACTAAGTCAATAGGGAGTCAAGATCTAGGTCCACTCCCTCCCTGGGTATGTAGTAATTATAAATTCTCTGGGACAAAGGGCCAGGAATTTGGCCCACCTGGGATAAAAAAGACCCTGTACTACTTGATTTCTCATTGGACCCTATTTGATCAAGATTGCTTAAACCACTGCACTTGCAATTCCATTGGTTTGCCCATTTCTTTTCAGTCCTATTTGAAGCCCCCACTTTACCCATTGGTTGACTGTTAATTTGTCCACCTCGTTGAATCTTACCGGAAACCTCCACCTTATCCCCGTCTCACCTCATGGCTTTGTTCCATAAAAGCCCTCTGAAAAGTGAGGTGAGTGGGTTACCCACCTTTCCAGGATCCCCCTTCTGTCTCTCTTAGGCAAAAGCTTTCTTTCCCAATAAAATTTCCCTACTCAAACCTCGGTTGGTCATTCCTTAAAGTCATTCTTCGATTTTAGAGAACACTGACTCGCATTTTAAATGGGGAGCTAGGCCTCGTTCTCCTGTGTCAAAAGGACCAAAATCAAAGGGTTAGAAGGGCTACGCACTCCCTCCAGAGTCTCTAGGGCAAGCTGTGCACGGCCAGCTTCTGGTGCGGTTGGAGTTCTTCAGCACTTCCATCCCTTCCTTCGTCAACATCTAGCTTTCTTCTGTGCTTATGTATTTCTCTTCCCATTCACACACTTGGATGGCACTTAGAGCCGTGCAGACATTCCAGGCAGTCACCTTGTAATGAGATCCTTAATCACAGACACAGAAAGCCTTTTTATTTTTTAGGCAACAGTTACGGGTACCAGGGATTGGGACCTGATTTCTTTGGCCAACATCTCACCTACTCCATAACGCAAATTCGGGAACTAAATGAGAGAAGACTGTCATCTTTATGAAGCTGTGAGGTTTGCCTTTGGGACATGTTCTCACTTTACCTTTAACAAAACGACTCTCTGATTCCATAGAAAGAATTCCAAGTTTTAGGTTTTTCTTCAGTGTGCATTATTAACTTATGATTGGCTCAATGGATATTTGCTCTACTTTACCTTCAATTTTTTGAACAATTTTTTTCTAATAGGCTTGAAAAGCATACTGAAATTCATTCTATTTCCATAAAATTAATTATAATTATATTTTAAATTTGTATTTCCAGGAAAGAAAAAAAAAAGAGAGAGATTACTGTTTCTTCTTTTTGTGGCCAAAATAACTGCTTCTTAATTTGTACACCAGGTGCTGGGTCCAGTTTGAGTCACCATCATTTTTCCCCCTTGTACGTGGTCATTTTGATAGTGAAAGTCTCCAAAAAGCTACTGGCTGTGGGCTGCTCCCGAGCTGGCCTTTAGATGCTTGACAAGATTGAAGGAAAAGGCTACAAAAAGGAGGCTTGATTGCTCACCCACCCTCCCACCTGCTCCTCCTCCCCCGGAGTCCACAATGAATCACATTGGATAAATAGCATGTTTGAGACAAAGACGCCGAATTGCATTGCACCACTGGGGAAGAAGTTGTCATAAGTGTCCTCAATGCAATTACTTCAGACTTGGGCTCATCTTGTGAGGCAGCCTTCCCCTAACAAAGAGAGCAAGAGACAGCAAGAATGAATGTTTTGCAGTGAGCTGCGCAGAGGACGTGGAGCTGAGGTGGCAGACGCTGTTCCTGTCATGTGGGCAGATGACTTCATGCGTGGGGAGTCGCTGGTCAACACATTGTGTGCCCCAGTTTTTAGGAGCTGCTTGGAGTGCTGTGAACACAACCGTGGTTGCTGTTTTTTTAGCCAGTTTTGTTTCCCCAAAGGCCATTCTAAGCTGATGTTTTCTTTTTCACATCTAAATTTCTATCTACTTCAGGGTTGAAAGAATAAAGTTGATGTTCACATCTGTTAAACATCTTCTTTGTGCTTTAAGTAACTTTTCTTTTATTTTGTTCCTCTGCTCATTTGAGTTGCTAATGTCTTACCAGTGGAAACACTACAAATGTAAACTATGAGTTAAAATGTTGAATTAAACTTGAGGGGGTTTTAAAAGACAAAAAGCATCTAAATATTTGGAAAAAGCTTGTTTCAGAATTCTAGCTTAAATTCACTTCTTTCTCCAGTGGCTAACTAAAAAAAAAATTGAGCATGAGCAATAGAAAAGAAAAGCTACTTGCAATGAAAATATACTTAAATCCATAGTTTCAAGAGATTGCTGCCAAATAAAATGGATTTCAAATTATATTGAGACATGTCATCACCAAGTATGTGCAACCTGCTCAGGTCTTTTCCAGCCTATAGTTTTCCATAAAATGGTGACAAAGCCTTAGAAAATGCAGTCCAAGTTTTGGCACTGAATCCATCAGCATGACTTGCCTTTTTGCAAAGACAAAAACTGAGAGAGATGACTAAGTCAGCTTAGTATTAGATCCTCCAACCATCTCTAATTATCGGGCTGGTCTTGCTCACCATAGGATGGACTGTTGGAACTGGGGGACAGACCCATATCCTGCTCAAAGGATGCCAAATTGATGAGGAAATCTTTCCAGAAAAATCCCTGAGCTACAACCACAGCTCTCCTCCTTAATTTGTCCTTTCCCCGCACAGTTTTAGCAAATAGCTAACCCAGACAGAACTGCCCTCATTAACATGAATAATGTTCCTTAGAAAAAGAGAACAGTCACAGCCAATAAAGGGGAGTGATGAATATGCATCGGAAATAACAGGAACTATGAATGAATATTTGTCTGTGGGCTGGAGGAAACAGAAGAAAATAGAATTATCTTGAAGTAAGAACTGAAAGAAGACATCAGAGAAGAGACAATAATGCAACAGAAGAAAATGAAAAGTAAGCTGGAAAAGTTTAGGGGAAAATGAGAAAGGAGGATTGAAACAACACTGGTAGCACAAAAGTGAAGGTTTGTGCAGGGCACCATGAAAGTCTGACAACCACAATGTAGATTTACAGCAGAGATTAGCATGTGAGAAAGTGTTCTTAGGATCTATGTGCGTGGAAGGAAGAGATGGATAAGGAAGAAGTTGTCTTGCAATGCAATTCAGTGACACTTAAACCCTCCAAGGACAGGCTTCCAACAAAAGATCAGACATAAGATGTTTATCAACAAAGACTAAGTATCACAAATAACTCCTCTATTTCCACCTTGTCATCCCTTGAACATTCGAATCCCAAGTATGTTCTAGTAGCTTCTGCCTGTCCCTACTGGCTATGACCTGTAGTTTCTTTGGGGTATGAGGCCTTCTTTGTTCCCAGCCATTCAGGCTGGTTCAGTCCATGATTTCACAGGAGTTATTGCTCTGGAGCCAGGAAGCAGGATGAGCAGAACCAAGGAGTGGTCCTTGAATTATCTTCAACAAGGAGCAAATAGTAGTATTCACAGGCAGGTGCAGGCCTCTGTCTAGGCTCTGAGGTTCAGGAAACCTGGATGCTTGATAATTTGGGAAGCATTAACTCAGAGATGCCATCCTCTATGCTAGGGTTCCATTCTTTTGCAACCATAGACTAAACTTGGCACAATAGCACTGTCTTGGTGGAAGGTGACCCTTAGTTTTGCACTCATGTAAGAAAAATCTGGCCCTAGTTTTCAGCTCTTTGCATTTGTACTGCTGGAGAACTTCTGTATGCACAAGAAAAGATGCCTTCTGCATCAGGCTTAGCTTTTAGCTACTAATTGATTTATTTTAGCTTTTCATTGTCTTTTCTGAAGGTTGGTCAAGTTAGCAATAACTGCAGAATTCTCCTCTCATAATGGTAACTATTTCCCCATTTCCCTCAAACTCAGAGTACACTTTTCTTTCCTCCAGACACTCCTTTCAGCTCATTGTCAATGGACACTTTAACAGCTACACTGAGTCCTATGCTGGGAAGTGTGTGCTCGACCAGGGATTGGGGCTTATTACCAGGCAGATAGCAGCTAATCCAATGGAGAAAATTCTTTTTTAGACTACATCAGCTAGCAAGTCTCATAGGTTAGTATCCCTGGTAAGAAGATGCTGAGAGGGAGATTAGTGTGTCAGAAGCCTATTAGGGATTGTGGATGATATCAACACCTACACAGTGTGATAAAAAAGCAGGGCTGAGCAAAGAGAGGAACAAAACTGTGGTGCAATTTCAAAGAAAGTATTAGCTGTTTTTACAGAAATCTCTAGAGTTGGGGTGGCCTTCTAGATTTTCTGGAGCTTTAGTCAAGAACCTGAGTCTTTATTTTTGAATATATGAAAGTGGCTATCCCCATGAAGGAAGCCTGACCTTGGACCAGGTAGTATCCTCAGCCCAAGTAGGACCCAGAGAGACTTCTCACAGCCAGATGGAGCCCCAGTTCTGATAGCTATTTTAACATCAACAATGGAGATAGATGGCACTGACATGACAGCTATGATGGGATGAGGACCATTGTCAGGAACTGTGGACAACTTACTTGGATTTACTACTTACTTACTTGGACTTGAGGATGTCTCCCTGCTCTATGTGATCTTCAACTGCAGGTATTATTGTGGGGCCACCTGTTTTATGGATGCTAGGAATATGGGTGTGATGGTTTGGTACCAAATAAAGGTTCAGTGAGCTTGGGTTATGGGGGCTCTTCTGCTCCCCCTTCTGCTTCTGCAGTATTTGAACTTTGGCTGCCACTGCTCAGAGTAGCAAGAGTACAGCCTGGGCTCAGTCTTTTTTTCAAGGTTCTGACTTTGTTGTTTGTTGGTTGTTAATCCTTTTGCTGTGGGACTCATAGGGGATTGGAGTTTGCCACAAGGGTTCTGGCTGCGTCCTCTTCCCCAGACTCCCACCAACCGTAACTGATGAGAAGCATGGACATTGAAAAGATCTTTCAGTAATGAAGATGAATAAAAGTATTTTCAGACACATGGACAAAAAAGACCATGACTGCTGGCTACAGAGAGCTGTGCACTAACAAACTTGACAGGGTTTTTAGTGAAGGAAGACCATGGCCACCAGAAAGTGAAAGATGCATGAGAGTGAAGAGCAACAAAAAAAATGACAAATATTTGGCTGACTTTAAAGTAAGATTGGCTTTCTGAAACATTAATCCTAATATCTTGTATGATGATAGATTCTAGAACACAATAAAACTAGCATGTAAAAGTGGAGGGGAAAGTGATCAGAGTAAAATATTCTAAGGTCCTTGCATTGCCTAAGAGAAGACAGCAAGCAACAACTGATACGAGACCTAAGTGTGTTAAGAATTCATTTTGTCCTCTCTAAAATAGTCATAAAATGCAGAGGGAAAGTGTGTATGAAAGAATATGAAGGGGAAAATGGAATAAAAAGATTCTTTGTCTATGTTTGTAAGTAGATAAGGAAGGAGTTTAAAGTCATACAATAAGTGGAACAATAAGGAGACACATCGCACACATGAGAACACAAAAGGAGAGGGAGAGAGGCTGCAAAGAGAATTCAGGTGGCACTAAACAGAGTGACGTGTGGGCACCTTTTCCAACACCAGGAATATGTACTTTGAAGAAAGCAGCACTATTTGAGAAAACAAGAGTCACAAGGTAGTGATAAAATATTGAGAATGCATCTAGAAACCTATCTTCAAACTATACAAAGCCAAAATGGATAGAAATAAAAAATCAGCTACCACAGGAGGGATTTTAATATATATCTCTCTTTTATGAACAGTAATAATGATCAAAATAATCTAGAGAGGGAAAGAGGGTTTGATGGACATTACCATTAAAGTTTACCTTACAGACATTTGTGCCATCTTTTCTTGAATCTGACAAGCCATTGATTATTCAACATATATTATCTTTCAAAGCACTGAAAAAACAAACAATGTTAATGGTGATGATTTCTCATTGACAGAACAATGTATATAGCTATTCCATGCTTGACATAGCACTTTCATAGTTAATCACATTGGTTTTATACATATTTAAAAAGGAGAATGTAGGAGAAATGAACAGGGTATTTCGGAACACCTTTGATAGTGCTTTTCCTTGAGACCTATTTAAGACTCAAAGCCTTCAATGCTCATGTTTTCCCATGACTTTTTGGCTTGTTACTGGCTCCCTCGGGCTCCTACAAGTTTCTGGAATCTGATACTTTTGGAACTGAAAACAGACTCTGCAACACTCTTGCCTCTCACAGTTGACCTCAGACCAGTGGTACTTTGTTAGAAGTGCAGTCTCAGGTCCCACCTAGACCCACTGAGCTAGAATCTGTCTTTGAACAAGAGCCTTGGATGTTTTCTGTATATGTTAAGGCTGAAAAATGCTCACCTAGAAAGATCACCACAAGAGAATACTCAGTTCTCACTGGAAGTCAAAAGCACATGGTATCTGCAATCCTCAATCTCCATTCAGTGAGGACAATGGGATTTCTCCCCCTATGCCCCTCACTACCCTACCAACCTGACCCTATCTCAATGGCTGCTCTTTCTACCACTTTCTTATTTTTTTCATTTATCATTTCAAAGTTGTCCAACTCTTGAAGAGGCTAAGCAGAAAAGGCTACTCTCAGCCATGTGATCAGACATCTTCATTGAGTCCCTTTTGTCTCTGGAACAAAAATTCTCTAAGTGTGGTAATGGCCAGTAACTTTAACTCCAACCATGCTGTGGCAAAGGGAAAGTGTAACTAACCATATCAAGATGTATTAGAGTCTCCAGAGAAAGATAACCTGTAGAACCTGGATGGAGATGTACAAGTGGATGCAGACGTCAATACACATGTACACATATGTGCATATGGCTCACATGATTATGGAGGCTGAAGAGGTCTCAGCATCCGGCACCGCTAAGATGGGCAGCCAGGAAATTCAGTGGTACAGTTGAAGCTGACACTGAAGACCTGAAAATTAATAGAGCCTATTGTGTCAAACCCAGTATGAGAATTGCAGTAAATGTTATGTGATATCTCAAATTGATCAGAAAAGCAGGAAAACAGGAAGAATTTCTCTTTACTCCACTTTTTGCTCTATTCTTCACAATGGATTGGATGGTGGACACAGAGGAGGGCCATCTACCTCACTGCTTTGACTGATTCTAGTGTTAACCTCATCTTGAAATATCCTCCCAGATGTGTCCAGAAACAATCTGGGCACCCATAACATATTCCAGTAGACACATAAAAGTCACCACTGCAGAGCTCAAAACACAAAGGGAGAAAAACCAGTTCATATACCTTCCAGGCAGCCTCGTCAGTGGGTCCTCAGAGGAGGAATTTATTAGCTTGTTGTACCAGCTTGGTTTGTCCTTTCACCTGATCACATGGGGCTTCCTCATGAACTCCTGTGTTCTTCTACCAGAATGGCAGTCTGAGTTTCAGTGAGATAGGAGGAAGGGTTAGACTGATGGTAGAAAGCAAGCAAACACATACTTATTACACACTTAGTCGCTTGGCTTCAGGGCAGTTGATAGGCTTTGCCATGGATCAGACACTCAGTACACATTTCATCCATCCAAAAAAAAAAGTGATCAGCATTGGGATGACACAGCTTTCTGTGGCTACTGGGAGAACTGCAGTCAAGAGTGTGTCTGTAAAGTACAATCCCTTCCTGAATTAGACGTCAGGCATTGCTTCTCCTGCAAAGTATATCTATTCAATCTGTACTTCCTGACAAACTGTTCACAACAAGCCCACCATCACTGTGGAAGCTAAGATTTTCCTCTGGATCCACACTTTCTTAATATTAATGTAAATGTATATTTCCCATCTCTGAAATTTTCTTTGTAGACAAAGTAGATAATTCATTCAGTAACCAGGTAGATTACTGTCACTTAAAGAATGGCTTAGTATACTTGAGAACAGGAAGAAATAAAGAACTGTTTCTAGAACTTTTCTTTATGGCAAATTTAAATGTCTTCTAATTTCCTACAGAAAAAATTCACCCTTGTTTGTGGCTGGCTTGAGAAATAATGAGTTATCAGTAGCAAAATCTTCCATTCTATGCTGTGGTGCCTGTTTGGCACTGTAGAAGTCAAGGACTAGCAGTTTCAAAGAACTGCAAAAACAGGGAAGAGCTGTGACTAAGGAAGGACCTGTGACCACGAGGTCCAGGAAACATGGACACATCCTTCATCTTCGACTCTCAGTTGCCCCAGCATCAGCCACATTGCTGGAGAGACTTGTCCTTGACTTTGTGGTTATCTTACCGAGGTCATCATGAGAATGGAACCACAAAACTTTTCTATTCCGCAGTCATTTGTCTTTTCAAAGTGCTACAGTGGTAATAATCTTAGCAATCAGTGAGTATTTTCAATACTTCTTGAAGCTTATTAAAGATGAAACATTTATAAATAGTAAGGCTACACAGGTGAATGAGAATGGTCTATTTCTTTTTCTGAGCCTGGGATTTAGCCAGTTTAGTACTATTTTTGTCTCATTTTACAGCTGTGAGTTATTTTTGTTGCTACCGGTTTTGTGTATTCAGATATGAAAAAAATGGAAGAATTTGGGGGTTTTTTTTCTAAAGAGAGCAATCTGCTTGGCAGGTGAAATTCTTAAATGCACAAAGTCTGTGAATAGAAATATCACACATGGACTCCTTGGTAATAAGAAGGATCCTGGCTACAGGTCCAAGCCTGCGACCCTCTGTTGATCACTGTAGATTCCAACCTGAAAACATCCCTGATGAGACCAGGCAGCCAGAAGGGTGCTAGTAGAACTGGAAACACTGGCTACAAGGAAGCCACTCCTGTTCATCTGTTTAATTTTAAACATTATCTAGAATCACTCCTCCTCCCATTGTCCTGAGAGATAGAGAATCACATAACAAAAACCCAGTAATTTCTGCAGCTGTAGAGGAGAGAACAGTGGGCGTGGATGGATCTCCTACCCTGACCTTCAGTCACCTTCACCTCACTCCAATCTGATTAAAGGCTCATGAATATGCGCTTCATATCATGCATGTAATTAAGATCAGAGTGAGTACTGGGATGGGCATGTGTGTAGAGATCCCCTAAGATGACTCGACACTCTGTCAGTCACTCCAGTCCATGTACTTAGACACTTAGTGGCAGGCACCTGAGCTGAGGTGTAAATCTGTGAAATTCTGAAAGCCCAAGTTATTTAGGGGCTGCTACTGTCTTCTGTGTCCTGTCACCCATGTGCAGTACTTTTGCTGTCTGGTCACCTGGTGCCACTTTCCTGTTTGCACCATATATTTGTCAGCATGAACTTGCCCTGAACATATGTTCCCATGATCTTCAATACATGTAGCTGCTTTCCGCTTACCTTTGGATGTGTGCTTGCAGTTCATTGCTCACTGTATACAAGAGCCTGGATCTTACCTGCTAAACTTATCATATGGTAACATCTGCTTCCAAGTAGCATGAGTGATCTCTTAAGGAAATTGTAACAGACAGATTATTACTTGTATTTTTTTATGATTATGAGTAATGTTGGGAATTTTTCTTTTAACTGAAACCTTTATAACTGATCACATAGTGTGAGGAAGATAACACAGAAAATTAATAATTAATCTCACTTTACGGTAATACAAAAATTATAAACATATCATAAGTCTCACACATTTATTAAAAGTAAAATGAACTATGATTATGTAAGTTTATTCTAAGATGGTTCAACTTTTGGAAATTTCTATGATATAGTTTACTGCTATTATAAAATTCAAAAAATAGGATATATATACATACCAAGAGGCATTACACAAAAATTCACTAACTTAATTTTCTTTGAAGAAAGAAATATTTCAATACAGTAGAAATATGTGGAAATGTTCTTAAGATTATTTATCAAAACCAAACACAAATATTGTACTTAATGATAAAGTACTGGACATATTTCCCACACTTTACAGGGGTCTTACTGTACTAAACACTTTTTGGTATATCCTAAACCAGTGTTTCTCCAATTTAGCTGATATGGTTGACTTAACAGAAACAATTATCCTGCCTCAAAATCTGAATCTGCAGAGTGAGTACCTGCGAACACAATCTTCAAACACATATTCCAGAGAATTCTTATCTTATGAGATGTGATAAAAAGTACAATACAGTGAATATTCAAATTTAAAAACTTACTACAGTAAAAGACACATTGCTATTATTCTTCCTCATAATACTTTGCTCTTTCTTCAGACACACTTAGGAGATCTACAGTGTATAATAGTCATTGTGAAATAGAAAATATTCAAAAGGAAGTGGAGGGTGGGGTTAAGTAACGAGAGGAAAGAAAAAATGTGATGGTAAAAAAAAGGAAACAAAGCTTATATATGTAGGGTAGGCAGGGGAATGGGAAAAAATGAGAATTAATTTGTGTCATGTTATATGCTGGTACAAATTCTCAGTGTTGAATATGATCATGATGTATATATAAAATGTACCAATAAGGGTTCAGATCTAATCTGGCATTTTTGAAGTCCTTTTTAAATTGCATGGTGTTGTGGCTGCCTTGATGTCCCGAAGTAATTCAACTTTCACGGTCATTTTGACTCTGGAGCAGAGCCAAAAGTCACATAGTGCCAGATCAGGTGAGTAAGGTGGATGAAGAAACAGTATAAAGTCTTTATCCAACAGAAATTGCCACCCTAGAGTGTTGTGCGGCACAGGGTTTTGTCACAACAGAGGATGAAAATATTTGCTTATTTCTCAGGCTGTTTCCTATGCACATCATTTTAAAATACTCTAATATGCCCTTGTAATATTCAGAATTCATTGTAGTGTTCCTGACTACAAATTCAGCTTGCACAATTGTATCAAGGTAAAAAAAAATGCTGTCTACTATCAATATCACCCATATTTTGATTGGCACACATTTTTCCAGGAGGAAACTGGGTGATTTCCACTGAGTCTTCTTAACTGTGATGTAAGGACCATAGCACAGACCCAAGATTCATTGCTTAACAAGCTGGACTATGAAGCAGCAAGATCTTGAAATTTCAGGGAAATGCGTTGTTCAGGATCCATTACTTCAAAACACAGCTTCTCTCAGCCACAGCTCAGAATCAATTGACTACACGAAACAAGTTGAAACATGTCACACTTTATTACTAAGACTTTGCTGCTTTTCATAGTGAAGATTCTAGCCATTGGGAAGTCAGTGGCATTTGGCAACATCATTCACTGTGTTGTTTGATCACAACATGTTATCATCTGGGGAAACGCTCAACGCTCTAAGGTCTTTGTGCTATTTTAACTGATGCCACTTTACAACATCATCTCAGTTCTCACCCCCTGTGTTAGCATCTTAATATCTGTGAAACATTATCAACTCTTCTCTCAGCCCCTCTATGAGCTACTTATGTACCACATTTACTTCAAGTATTTTTTTAAGAAAATAATAATAGTTAGTGTACTGGATATCATGATCTTAAAGGAATAGCCAAAATGTTACTCAAAGTATATAAGGAACTCAAAAAAATTAGACTCCTTAAAACAAAAGATCCAATCAACATGGGAGACTAAAATCAATAAAGTTTTCAGAAGAAGTACAAATTTGCATATCTCCAATGGCCAGGACGTTGATCATGAAAATCAGGCTTCACTAAGATACTGCCTTACCCTTGAAAGAATGATCATCATTGAAAATCAAATAATAATAGATAACAGTAAGGAAATGGCAGGGCAGAGCACTTCTATGTGGTTGGTGGGAATATAAACTAGTGCAACCATTATGGAAATTGGTGTAAAGATTCCTCAAAAAGTTAAAAATTGAAATAAAATTTAATCCAGCTTTCCCCTTTCTAAGAATCTTCCCAAAAGAGCTAAAATGTTCTCTTCTTTACTCTTACTTCCCTCACTATTGCAACAGACACTAGTTAAGCATGCTCTGTGATTTTGAGCCTTCTCTCTAGGGCTGTGGGCCCTTGAACTTACGTACAAAGTAACTGTTTTCCTTAAGAGGCTGGTATATTTTTAGATGTCTGGTGTTACAGATTATGTAACTTTTTTTTTTCACCTCTTTCCCAGCCCTCAATCTTTAGATAAATCATTTATGCTAAAGATGTTGCCTATTGCATATGTATGATGTCTCCCTCATTCTACAACTAACAGAATTTATTCCAAGTGTTCTAAGGGTTTTTGTTCTGCATATGTGTTGAATTTTCATCCTTTTTCTGTATCTTCCAACATGGTTACGTTGGATTTTAAAATTTTTTTCCTGACAATGTGACTAATTAATTAAATAATATTTTCAACATTAAATTCATCCATTGCCATCATGAATTCCTGGGATAAATATCTTAGTCTGATTTCCTGATATTTTTGTCAACACTTTTTATGTCTGTGGTACATGAGGAGTGGCACATCTGCAATTTCTTTCTTTCTTTCTTTTTTTTAATTTGTAGTGTCTTTGTTCAGTTTTTGTTTCAAGGTAATATTGACCTCATAAAATAAACTCATTCTCTCTTCCACTTCAAATGTTTCCTTTTATTTTCTGGAGTAAAAAATATTTGGATTCCTTCCTTTTAGATTAAGGATGTCTTATAGTGTAATTTGTTGGAGATAATATTTTTCCCTGAAAGTTGTATCAGTTAAATTGTATGTATCCGCTGTCTGTATCAGAGTAGATCTTGTCCCTCAGGAAGTCTTTTGGGTTTTCAAGAAACCAGTCTTCAGCCACAAGAGACCATCAGAAAAGTAAGTCTACTTATGAAGAAGAGCTGACTACCTCAGTCTCCTACTCCCAACACCCACAACATTATTGCTATTATTCTTCCTCATAATACTTTGCTCTTTCTTCAGACACACTTAGGAGATCTACACTTGCACAATTTATGTTCTCTGTTTTCATTTACACCCTTGGGCTGGACCCTGGGTGTTATCCTTTACAATGAAATTTGCAAAGATAACGCTTATTCAAAATTTCTAAATCATACTCCTGTTACCTGAGCTATCAACTTATTTTGGTTTGTCTAACAATTTAGCACACGTACAATAAAATTTTATCACTTAGCGTCAAGGTGAGACCCATCACTAGACTATGTTTACTATGTATCTCCCACAGATTTATGCAGTGAAGGTTTTTGTCTCAAGGTGGTGTTGCTGGGAGGTGCTGGGGACCTCCAGGAGGTGAATTAGTGAGAAGCCCCCCCATCCTCAGGTCACAAGGGGAGCTGCTTTTGACAGAAACTACAGGATCCCAGCCTTCTCCCTTTCTCCTTTTACCTCCTGGTCATTGAGTAAGCTGTTTGCTAGGCACAAGCTTCTTGCCACGGAGATCTGGAACCTCTAGCAGAAGCCTAAAACAATAAATCCATCCAATCTTGGTCTGGAAATTCCAAAACTGTGAACAAAAGTAAACCTTTTGTTTTTTTGTTAAAAGTTAGTTACCACAGGTATTTAATTATAGGAACAGAAAACAGAGGTTCAGAATTTTGCTTACTGAATCCTTGGAACAGAAAAGGTAATAGTGACAGAGTAATATTAGTGTATCCATGGAGAATACCAGAAAAGAAAACTCCATAGCTTTGAAAGCCAAACAGGAGTGCAAAATCCTTCATACAGTGTACTTGAGAGCCCCAGAGATTCATGAGTAAAATATGGAACCATCTTATTTCTTAGCAGAGCATTCAGTGAAGAGGCAGAGGACATCCCCTTTGGGCACACAAATCAATCACTCCAACCTACAGACTCAGCATCTAAGATCCATTTCCATCGATATAACTGCTTCAACATCCTCAACACAAGAATTCCCACCAATCTCTCACATGAGCTTCAAGTCCTCCCTTCAGTCAAGGGAGGGAAAGCGTGACTTCCGTGATTTGGAATGATGACCCATGGTTTCCTTTTGTTCCCTAAAAGACGACAGAATAAGAAACAACTGCTTCTGGGGCCGGGGAGTTAGCTCAGTGGTTCCAGCACCTGTCTTGAAAGTGCAAGGACCCGGGTTTGATCCCCGGTAACCACATACCATATTGGGTGTGGAGACCCACACCCAGCAGCAACTAGTACCACATACCACAGTGCCGGGCGTGGTGGCTCACGCCTGTAATCCCAGCACTCATGAGGCAGAGGCAGGAGGATTGCTGTGATGTGAGTTTGAGGCTGAGCTCAGGGCCAGCCTGAACCACAAAGCAAGACCTTGTCTCAAAAAAAATAAACCTAAAAAAAAAAAAAGAAAGAAAGAAACAACTGCTTCTCCCTGGCTGCATGCCCTTCCCCCTCATCGATTCCCGTGGAGTGTGGCTTATATATGATGTGCATGCCCTCAAGCTTACCGGGGCCAGCCTCCTTTTGGCAGGGTGCTTTGCTAGCCTGGTCTGCTCTCTGCAAAGTTTTTGCAGCCTCAAGCTTAGTGGCTGAATTGGAGCCTGTCTCTTCTCACACCTGTACCCCCAAACTTGCCCTTGCTCCCATCTTCCTGATTTACACATCTAAAACTCCACCTGAAGGAAGAAGCATTCAGTGCAACATTTAATCTACCCAGAATCAGTCATGAGTGAGTTATTCGATTTTTTCATATTTGGCCTGAAAATGTTGCCCTAGAAATAGTAAACTTTATTTTAAAAATATAAGAATTTTGGGTCAGGGATTTAGCTCAGTGGTTCTAGCACCTCCCTTGCAAACATAAGGTCCCAGATGCAATCCCCAGTGACCACATATAACAATACTGGGTGTGATGACTCACATCTGTAATCCCAGCACTCAGGAAGCAGAAGCAGGAGGATTGCTGAGTTTGAGGTTCACCTGGTCTACATTGTGAGCTCAGGGCCAGCCTGAACTACAAAGTAGAGAGACCCAGTCTCAAAAACAAACAAAACAACAAAAACAAAAAAAGAATTTTATATGGAAAACTCACCGATTATAAGACATCTTTCCCTATGTAGCTAAGTGTAGACTAGTCTGAATTTAACTTTTCTCCCTGATTCCCCTGATGTGATAACCTGGTGCACTAGCAACACCTACCCCATGAGTCACACCAGTTGGTACTCATGTCCTTCCCCTGAACCTGGTCCCTTGTAACTCATCTTCCCCAGAGCATATGGTAGTGCTAGTGCTGCACCGCCTTAGCCATATGAGTCTTGAAGTGTCTGCATTGAGGGCTGAAGGAATTCCAATTACCTCAAGACTGCTATGATGTGCAGCCTGTCTTGGCCACTCAGAGAGGCCTGCTTCCTCTTATACCATTGGTTTATCTATGACTGGGCAATGGAGATCTACTTTCCTCTTCACGTGGATCCGCCTCTTCTTAGAAAGCCATCTGTGAGATAGTGCTTTGAGTTTTCTTCTTGATACACTGTAGATCCAGAAGGTCCTCAAACTACACATGTTTGGAAGGCTGAGTTATAACATTTGCAGTCCTAAAAGCCAAATATAGAGGGTCAGCTGGTTTGTTGTAGATTCATGTTTAAAAATAAGTCTCTCTCAAAGCAGTCAATACTTTTGCAACTCTATTTTTAGTTACTTTAAATCTCTTTATCACCATTTTAAATTGTTTCATTCTTTTCCATTTGTCAGATGTGATTATATTTGAGGACTTTTTAATCCTTTTATTTTATGTATGATAGAGACATTACATGCTCAGTTATTTTACTTTTTAAAGAAAACTCTACAAACTAGAGCAAACATAATTTCACTGTGTAGAGCATTTGCAAAATAAATTAAATCATTTGGTAATGTTATTGCAGTTCTAGAGATTAGTCACAAAATAATATAAATTTTTATATAGTTTATGGTTAGGCTTTAAAACTCATTTCTAAAGAAAAGCTCTAAAACTATTTTGAACAATTTCAGAATCATTTGAATAAGTTTATGAGCTCCTATAATAATGCTGTAAAAGACAACATGCTTTCAAGTGCATCAATATCATTGTATAATTGTTTTTCTTTTAGGATATAATATTTCAGTCATTCCAATGTTTATTTGCCCCTGACAGATATAATTAGGCAAGTCTAGCATGAGAATAAATAAAACTGAGTATTCTATTTAAAATAAACAAACATAGTTGCATGCCAACTGAAAATATGCTCATGGGCTAAAATGTGTTATCCTTGAGTTTTATACAAAACAAAATTGAAACAAATTTCAAGCCAAATAGGTTTTAAGTTATGGAATAGCAATACCAATGCTTATTTAAACTGGGTGTGTTTGTGCACGTCTGTACTTCCAGGAACTTAAGAGACTGAGGCAAGTTAACCATGAGTTAATGGCTAGCTAGACAATTTAGTTAAAACTTGTCTCCAATAAAATAAACTATGAATAAAACCCCAAAAGTGCTGATGATGCTACACAGTGGTACATTCACTGAACAATCCTCAGAACTACAAAAAAAATCTTATTTAGCTATTAGAAATTGGTAAGATAGAAAACTACTACAAATTGGTAAGGTTGATAGATATAGCTTGTATCGTTTACACTGTATGTTAAAATAATGAGGCAAGGGCCGGGGAGTTAGCTCAGTGGTCCGTCGCCTGTCTTGCAAGTGCAAGAACTCAGGTTCGATCCCTGGTTAACCACATACAATACTGGGCATGGAAACTCACCCCAGCAGCAACCAGTACCACATAACACAGTGCCGGGCACGGTGGCTCACGCCTGTAATCCCAGCACTAGGGAGGCAGAGGCAGGAGGATTGCTGTGATGTGAGTTGGAGGCTGAGCTCAGGGCCAACCTGAACCACAAAGCGAGACCCTGTCTCAAAAAATCTAAAAAAATAAATAAATAAAAATAAATAAATAAATAAATAAAATAATGAGGCAAAATATATTCTCAACAACCATTGGTGTGGGTATACATTTTTAAGGACTTTCTATTATGTTTAATGCTTAATATATTAACAAAAAGAAATTAAGAAGATATGTTTTTATAACTTAAAAATGAAATTGGTAAGATATATTTTCATAACATAAAAAACTAAATCAGTGGGCCAGGGATTTAGCTCAGTGGTTCCAGCACCTGCCTTGCAAGCACAGGGTCCTGGGTTCATTCCCCAGTAACCACATACAACAATGCTGGCCATGGAGACTCACACCCACCAGCAATCAGCACCACATACCACAGTGCCTGGTGTGGTGCTCATGCCTGTAATCCCAACACTTAGGATGCAGAGGTAGGAGGATTGCTGAGTTTAGGACCAAGAAAACTAAAAAGAAAAAGAAAAAGAAAATAGTAAGATATATTTTCATAACATAACCTTTTCAGTTTGGATTTGCAAAGCTGGTACTTTAGCCTTGTGTGCCATTTCCTTTGGGATTATGCCAGTAATTCTGGTGGCTTGTGTGGCGATGGTGGGGTGGAGGGGGTAGCAGGACAAGATTTCCTAACCAAGACCCCATGGTTTGATGACATTCCAGGTAACAGTGTCATTGATTTAGTTTAATCCACATGGATCTACTGAAAGTAGAAATGCAATAAACACACACAAATAACATAATGTGTTGCATTACTATACAATGTTGTTTCTCCAGCATGCCATCTACTGAATTTGACTCTTTTCATAGAAACTCTTAGTTAGACAGTTTGACATACATTCACTCCATTTAATCTGACCTAATTCAGAGTAGTTATTCTCACTCATTGATACAGACGACAGTGGTGAATCTCCAGAGAGTAAATTGCACGCTGATGATTACCAGAGAGAACATATTAACAATGCAACTCCAAATGATAAGGTTTCCTAGGTAGAAGCAGACCCTTTCCTTAGAAATCTTAATTACACTTTGCTTCACTTGATTTTCCTTATTGCATCAACTGGAGCAGAGATCTTTTTGTCTGTTCACTATAGAAATGTCATCATCCACCCTCCTGCTGTGTGTTTGGTGTGTTGATCTCCTTGAATGTGCCTCCTAAGACCTTCCCAATGCCTACTGCTTTGTGAACAGGGCCAGGGAAAACCAGAGAGCTATTTTTCTGGCTTTCCTTGAACCTAGGTGTGAGTGTAAAGCAAGGCCAAAACCAAAAGGAAAAGTTTGTCCCTCTGGGTTGGGGAGTTAGCTCAGTGGTTCCGGCGCCTGTCTTGCAAGCGCAAGGACCCGGGTTCGATTCCCCGGTAACCACATACAATACTGGGCATGGAGACTCACGCCCAGCAGCAACCAGTACCACAGACCACAGTGCTGGGCGTGGTGGCTCACGCCTGTAATCCCAGCACTCGGGAGGCAGAGACAGGAGGACTGCTGTGATGTGAGTTTGAGGCTGAGCTCAGGGCCAGCCTGAACCACAAAAGCAAGACCCTGTCTCAAAAAAAAAAAAAGTTTGTCCCTCTGACAGTAACAAAAAATGATATTTCCCAGAACAAAAGAGACTCCTGAGCTAATCTCAGCTCAGAGGTTGGTAGAAGGCAAGTTGGGTGGGTTTGCTCCATGATGAGGTCACATGTGACTATACCAACTGGGGGACTGTCCAGTCTGCAGAAACTTTGGTGTAGAAGGCAGGTGGGATCCTGAGTTTTAAGCTATTGCTCCCCAAATGTGGCCCTGGGATCAGCAATGACAGCACCACCCAGAGGGTATTAGAAATTCACCCTCAGCATCTGCATGCTCACCATGCAGCTTGGTCATGCACACACACATGCACGTGTGAGCATCTTGGACAGGCGTAATTCCTCTGAACTTTATGTGTGATGTGTGGACCTGATGTGGTGGGTCAGAGACCCAGGTGCTACATCAGCCCCAAAGGATGCTGGGAAGCCTTCGTGAGGTATCAGAAGTGTCTTAAATTGAACCAAGCAATATCTGCTGGGCCCATTTTCTCAGATGACAAGAAGCTTTTCATCAACATCAGCTAGTTTCACTGCCTGGAGAGCATAGATAGCAAGTTTTGTTGGAAAAATCCTGAGCTGGCCCCTTCCTAAGCCTAAGACTTGTCCCCTGAAATTCTCTCCACTTAGAGCTGGTTCTATGTGGTCATTGTGGCTCCAACAACATTTTTTTTAACAGTAAACTTCATATCAGGTTTTCCATTTCAACCTCCAAAGCATTTTTATTTCAATAGAAAATGAAAGAGATAAGCAACTGCTTTGAAATTTTTCTCCCCCTTTAATTCTCCTTTAGCCCATTAAATAAGAACAGGTAGGAAAATATAAATGGATGATTTCATAATGTTTGTGAGTGTGTGCACTAGAAAAATGGTCTAAATATATATCTCTATGCTTTCAAATAAGAGTCAAAGTGCAACCTAATTACTGACATTTAATATTATAAAACTAGCTGAGGTAAAGCATGACAAGATATTTTCCAGTTCCCAAAACACAAATTTCTGTCATGGGAACTATATTGACAAAGTTGTAGTAAATGAAAATTATTTTCCTTCTTCTTGGACACATACCTGGGCCTTTCTGACCCTCCCACACATGATTATTGATCTTTCCACATGTGCATTTTTTCCGGAAAGTTCCATACAATGCAACGCAAAACTGTGGCTGAACACAGTTTGTAGGCAGATGACTAATTTCCTAAACTATTTCTGGATTTTCCCTTTTACTATTTGTAGCTTCAAAAAGGCTTCCACAGAAAATTGCCCTCTGAAGCCTTCCCCACCCCTTTCAGCCCCCTCCTCCCTTGAGAGGTCGAAATTGAAGGGTTATTAATGGAACCTGGAAAATATGAACCCTCTGGGCCCTGCAGCCTGTTCACCAGTGAGGAATGTGCTTGTGTCTCTGCAGCCGAGGTTAGTCTGAAGGAATTCTCATAAACCACCAACTGCATTACATCAATGCATCACCGTGAACCTCATGGTGATTTTCCTAAACAGAACTAGCTCGTGGTTTCCAGTATATTATTTTTCTCCTGTCATTGCAAAAAAAACGTCTCCAAGTGTTTATATTCCTGCAGACCTTACTGAAATGGCCAATTAGCTAAAGTGTGATGCCGAGGAAAGAGAAATACATTACCTGCCAAGCACGAAGGCTGAGGTAGAAAACAGCCACTGAGCAAATGTATCAAAAGGCTTCTCGGAAGCCTCTACTCTGAAGCCTCCATCAGCCTCCCCATGGTGTGTATTTCTTGATTGTTGGGGGGAGTGTGGAGGGGATTTTGCAGTGGAAACAGAGTAGGTAGAAGAGTGATCGGGAAAGTCCTGCTTCTTTTTTCTGTGACATAAGTACTAGCCCTGGCTGCTCTGACCCTGTCTGTAACTGAGCAGCAGCTCTGAAGTGGGGGAGGATCCAAGAATAGGATGTGAGCTCCCTCTACATTTCCATAACACCCTAGATGTCAGGCTCATGTGACTCTCTGAAAAAGTAGGTTTTGGAGGAGCCCTGGGAAAAGAGTCCCCCAAAGGAAATCTTGTGCTATGCTTTCTCACAGCTAAGCTTTCTCTATGATCCAGTTTTCCCCAGTAGCCACTGCCCTGCTCACTCTCACATTCTCCTGTGGTGACTTCCATCTGTGTGCTGAGGATCCCAGTCTCCGCCCTATCCTGGTGTCCCTTCTAAGCCAGATTCAGATGCAAATATCACACCACCTGCTGAGTAGCCCCTGCAGAGTCTCCCATGGGTACCTCACACTGGCAGTGCCCAAGCACAGAGTCTTTCTTCTGCCTGTTGTCTTTGCCAGTGAGGGGTGGATACAGGTTGGCTACTCAGTCGCCTGACTTTGCTCCCTGGGCCTTGGTCTGCTCATGCTGGCCTTCGGCTTGCTGTATCACCACCTGGACACCACTGAGGACACTTGTCGCCCTGGTGATCCCGGAGCCTCACAGGCAGGTAGGGCTGTGCAAACTTCACTTGGGGGCTGATTGAGGGACCCCTCTTCTGATAGGAGAAAGGAGAATAATCACACAGAACCCCAACCGATATGACACCTCTCAGCGTGGAAAACTGAGTGCTAACATGACTATTTTGAACTGTACCACTATGGGTATCCAGCCTTTCAGGACTCACTAGACTGTTCTCCTGAGCACCCATCCCCCACCCGCAGCCTGACATACCTCTCAGTGCTGGCCACTCCTTTTTTTCCTTCAGTTGCCTTCAAGTTTTAGCTCCCCCACTTAACCAAGTCCCTTCTTCTAAGTCCCTTCAGTTCTCATCTCAGGCATCACCTGGCAAGAAACCTCAGGAGAGGTACAGGGACATCAGCAGAGAGTGAGGCACCCCGGCCTGGTCCCGCAACCTCTATGCCCCCAACTCAGTCCACTTCTCTAACTGGGGCCTTTGTCAGCTAAGTGGGCCAGTTGAGAAACACTTCCTGGATGAGCGACTCCTGCAAGAACAGCGTGCACGGCCTGGGACTGATGCCTCTCTCCTCTGCTCTTGCAGATGCATGATTTTGCCTAAATAACCTCTTTCCTCAATTTCCCTCAGTGATCTTAAAGCAGAAAACTGTGAGACCCCAGACAGAACACTCTTAACACAAACGTAGACACAACAGGTGCCTTTTAATACCAGTGGTTCAGTGAGTGACTCCTGTCAGTCTCCAGAGCCCTGAATAGAGGTTTGTGCTTCTTTATTGACCTGTTTTTATGTCTAAGAAAGCTTACTTCCAGTGAAGTTTCCCTAGGAAATAGCAAGCAAGATTTACACAAAGCAGAGTGGGAGGGGGAGCAAACACTGGTAAGACTTTCTTAGTCTGATACATTTTAGGCAAAGCATAGTCACTGAGTTAAACCATAGTCACCTAATAACATAGCTGGCCCATAGTTGAGCCAATTCTGTATGGAGGTGTGGTCTCCTCTCCCCCTTCATTATGGATTTGGGTTCATGATGTGAGGAGTTAACATCCCAATGTAAGTGTTAAGGTACTCAGAAGTTTTACCTGAGTACAATTTTCTACACTTTTAAGAAAAATGAGAATAAGAAGAGACATGATTTGCATAGTTCACACCAGGTGCTCATACTAGACACCATTTCTTTGATCCTTGCAACCATCCCTATAAAGTGTCAAAGTCATTTGGCAAGGAGTATATAGTTGGATGTAGAGGAAACAATTAAAATTCAGTGTAGCTTCAGAGAGCATATGCTGAGAATCAGTGAAAACTCGTGTTACCTTCATGGTTACTACATGCTGAACTTTGTAATAAGCATTTTACAAATATCTCATCCTATATACTTGCTACACCCCTATCCCAAGGGTGCTATTATCCCCATTAATCAGTTGAACCAATGGAGAAAGACAGGCTTGCACCTGCAACTGGCAGGCTGGTATTAAATCTGAGTCTGCCCCTCTTTAGAGCTCATGTTCTGAGTCACCAAGAAGAAGAACCCAGGACAACTAAGGCAGTGGCATCACAATGTGCAGATCCTCATGGAAAGTTGAGCCAAGGCCAAGGGTGATTTTCTTAGTCACTTTCTTATGTCTGGGACAAACTGCCCTACTCCAATAACTTAAAGGAAGAGGGATTTATTTTATCTTATGAGTTGTAGAGGGTTTCAGTCCATAGTTGGCTGGCTCCAAGGTAGGAAGCCATGGTGGAAGAGCCTTGTGGAGGAAAGCTACTGATGTCATGCTGACTAAGAAGCAGAAAGAAAGGAGGGATACCCCTTCTTTTCCTGGGAAGCGGGTAGCCCTTCCAGGATATGCCTTGAGTTACCACCTCCAGCCAGGCATCACATACTAACAGCAAGTCTTCTGTAATTCTCCATGATCCAATCACATTACTAACCCCTCTGCTCTGCACAAATGAGGGTTTTGGGGAATATTCCAGATCTATGTTGTAACAGGCACTGGGCTGCCATTTTGACTCTGAATTGGAAGTATTGAATGTTCTCCAAGTGTCAGTGGGAAAATAAAGTCCAAAATTCAGAGCTAGAGCCAAGGACAGATGGAAATTTTGATGAGATCAAAGGTCCTCTTTAATGTATGAAAGGACTACAAACAGGCATAGGGATCCTGAAGAGATCTGTGATGGTCCCAAAGGTCTGTCATTCCTGCTAACTTCACCATACAGGATTGCCATGAGCAAAGTCTCTTATCTATAAAGAGTAGTTTGTATTTCAAATTTTCCCCATCATACTGAGCAATGCTCAGTTTGATGTTTCTCCCTGAATTGACTCAGGTGATGCATTTGTGGTCAGAATACAGAGAAGTAGAATGCTGTGATTCTGAATGTGCCTCATCATGAACTGTGCAAAAGTCAGTACTGCTCATGTTAACCTTTGTTGTGGATGAAAGCAGGGTCTTCCAGGCTTCCCCACCATAGAGCAACTACTTTAACCTTTGCAGTCAGTTAGAAAATCTGTAGATACACTGAGACTAAGGAAATGCAGTATCCACTAGGAGATACATTCTGATACCCCTGCCATACCCAAAAGTATAGATTGTGCTGATCTCTATATATCCTATACTCATCTCTACATTACTGTTTTCACTTAAAGGAAGTGATTTATAGCTTCTTTTGGCACTTAATTGCCAATGTTATTACTGTAGTCTCTTTGGTCAATTACTAAGTAACATAAGGATTATTTAAACACAAACACTGCTGTACCACGATGGTTTGTTGGATTTTGCTCCAATCCTCTGGCTCTAGAGATGGAACCCAGGGACTTGCATATGAGGGACAAGTGCTCTGCTAGTGAGCTGCATCCTTAGCCTGAAATTTGGTACCTGAGATGATTGCTAAGTAACTAAGGGGCAGATGGAACATACATGACAGATATGATGGACAGTGAGATGATTCATATCTTGGGTACAGCAGGGTAGGATGGAATGAGATTTTATAATATCACTCAAGACAGTGCCCACTTAAAATCTGGATTATTTGTTTCTAAGATTTTCCACATGTGATTTTCAGCTCTCTACTGGTGCTGGGTGACCGAAATCACCAATATCAGGAAATGATATAAGGACTGTACATCATATTCCTCATCAAACTTTCAATTACTGGTCCTTGAATCAACTTAATATAATCCTAACCAATCATCTCATTGACTACTGCCAATAGGTGATTTTCTAATTCTTTCTTTAAACTTCAACCTTGAGAAGTTTACACAGTAACTGGGTTGTCATTCTAAAAAATCTTAATCTCATGAAACCAGAGGAATTGTTCTAGATTAAAGGAGACTAAAAATATGATAACTAAATGCAATGTTAAATCCTGGATTAGGTATTTTTCATCTCAATTATAGTTGGACAATTACTGATAGTTAAATAAGACTTGGAGACTATATAACACATCAATGTTAATTTTCTTACTTTTATGTTTATGCAAAGAATGTCATTGCTTTTCAGGCATTATTTCTGAACTGTTTAGAAGCAGAGGAAATTGTCACTATAACCTTTAAATGCTTTCGGAGGACCAGAGATTTAGCTTAGTGATTCTGGCACCTGCCTTGCAAGTGCAAGGGCCTGGGTTTAATCCTTGGTAATCACATACAACAATACAAAGCATGGAAACTCACCTCCCCAAGCAATTAGCACCACATACCACAGTGCCAAGTGTGGTGGCTCATGCCTGTAATTCCAGCATTTGGGAGACAGAGACAAGAGGATTGCTGTGAGTTCAAGGCTGAACTCAGAGTCAGCCTGAACTACAAAAGTGAGACCTTGTCTCAAAAGAAAAAAAAAAAAGAAAAAAGCTTCAGGAAAAAAAATACAAATCCACAAAGAATATGACAAACACAATAAAACATTAATCAATGTGGAATTGGCATGAAGGGTAGATGAGAGTTATTTGTATTATTCTTAGAACTTGTCTATATATTTGAAATTATTTCAAAGGGAAACCTTTTTTAAAATGTACTGTGCATGTTAAAAGAACCTGACAAAAGGTGGGTGGAATCTCTACTGCTGGGGAAAGTGGCTTATCTCTGGGGACATTCAAAGCTGGAGCATGATCTATTTCATCATAGTCTGACAGAGGCAGACAGACAGAGATGTCAGGGAGAGGTCACTTTGTTAAGTGTGGAGGAGGGAAGTGTGGCCATTTTCCCATTTGCTGGGATAATACACATGACACTCACATCCTGAAAGAAGAAATAGTTATTTGGATCAGGGTTTTGGGGAATTCAGTCCATGGTCTTTGACTCCAAGGTAGTTACAACATGGATGAAGGGCTTTAGAGATTAATACTGCACATCTCATGGTAGCCAGGAATCAGAGCAGAGGGTCACTAGGGAAGAAGGGGCAGGGGACCATCTATAGCTTCAAGACCAAACCTCTAGGACCCACCCTGATAAACCTAGAAGTGTGATTTACTAATCTTCTAGCTGATTCACAACCAATCAAGATGACTAGTGAGCTTAACTATCACAAGGACCATCCACAAAAACTCATTTTCAGGCCAGGGATTCAGCTCAGTGGTTCCGGCACCTGCCCTGCAAGCACAAGGGCATAGGTTCGATAACCACATACAACAATACTGGGCGTGGTGATTCATGCCCACCAGCAATCAGTATCACAAACAATATACCACAGTGCCAAACATGGTGGCTCACACCTGTAATCCCAGCACTCGGGAGGCAGAGGTAGGAGGACTGCTGTGAGTTTGAGGTTTGATTGGGCTACATAGTGAGTTTAGGGCCAGCCTAAACTACAAGGTGAGATCCTGTTTCAAAAAAACCCAACTCATTTTCTAGACCACTGCTCATCATAGCTATGGCTTTCTGCGTTCTAACTTCCGGGCCTTCATTGTCTTTTGTGACAGTACTGTGTGCTGTTTCCTCCAGCTGCTATTAGGAAGCCTTCCGAGTCACAGCTCTATTTGGGACACAAAGTCAAGATTTTGTAGTTGCAGCCAAAGGTGTTCACAACGAAGGCCTGTTGAGCTGGCTCACTGCTCAGGCTGTGACAATTCTTGAAGTTCTTCTAGATGGGTGGAAAAAAAAGATTCACTCAGAATAGCTTTCCCTTGGCCTTTCTGTGTCTTTCCCACCCTGTCCACTTAGCACTCTCTAGAGAGAAGGTAAAATTGAATGTGTGCCAAGAAAATGGACACATTCCATATACATTAGTAACTTTCTATTTTAACAGCTTCCCACAGTTGGCTTTCTTTCTTGAATACCTTCATCTCTGACTTTGTCAGTATTGGTTTGTCTTTTCTTTATCTTTCCTTTTCCCTGGGTTTTTGGAGAAATAGCAGGCAATGCCACATGTCAGACAGTTATCTCCAACCTACAAATAGCAGGGCTGGCCCAACATATGTCCCTCGGTTACTGCGTCTCTATCATGGAGTCACTTTACATTTGCTCTCAAGACAAATCTGCAAGATATTACATCCTCCTTACTCAGGTGTGAAAACAGAAGTTGAATAACATCCCTAAGGACTCAGGCTTAAAATAAGAGGAAGGCTTTATATGGAGTTCTTTGTTTGGAAAGACTTCAGTCTTTTCCTTCTATGGTTCTTTAATATCAGAGAAAGAAGTCAAGACTCTCTTGCCTTGGCCTAGTGGAGTACAACATGCTTTTATCAAATTGCTTTTAGACCCAGATAACTTAAGAATGCCTTACTCTTAGCCCCCTCTCTTCCCACCTGAAGTTGCTCACTAATTTCATGACTCTAAGTCCCTCTCATAATCCCATTTGGCCAGTAAGTGAATATATTTCACTCAGGATCTCATTCAGGTTTCTTATGAGTGGTGACCTGGGCTCTTCAAGATTCAGAGCTGGAGCAGTGCTGTGTCTTCTGCCTCTGCCGACGAAGGAGACTGCAGTCGTAGCTGTGCAGTCAGCCTCCCGTTGTGGTTCTAATCTTCCACTGGGCTTGCTGTGAGTTATGTAAACTCTGGGCCTGTGAGAGAAGGTGTGCCCTCCTTTCAAGGGACCTGAAAGTTTGCCAAGTTACCACGGATACAGCTACTTAATTGTGGTAGGCACTGTAGCCAAGAGCAGCCATAGAGTGGTGCTTGTCGCAACTGCTGATAAGGACCTCAGTAACAAAGAAGCATCTGCTGGCCCGGCCCAGCTCTCACCAGGTGGGAGCTCATTACCCAATGCATAGATCAGTCTACTATTTTTGTAACATCTTATCCTGAAGCTGAGTTGGTGTCTTTTGGACCCAGAATTTATTGAGGCAGTGCTCACTGCAATACCTTACAGGAGCCTTCCATGCTCTCCATCTGAGAGTTTCCTGGAGTTAGACCTATACACAGGATGAGTGGGAAGTAGCAGGAGACTGAGAACACAGGAATAGCCTTCAATCAGTGGGCTGAAGCCCTTGGGCTTCTTGACTCTTGGGTGGCACAAGTCTGAGGTGTATTTTCACTTTCCTCTTGAGATTTTCAGTAGGGGTGAGTCATAACTTCTTACTCCAAAGGGCTCTGCTGCTAGATTTTCCATGCCGTAATCCTGCTGTTCCAACCAGGAGGCACCCACCAGAAGTTTCTGGAAGATTCGAGGGCTCATGGCAGAGGCACACAAACAATACTGATCTACACTGAAAGATACAACACTCCTGTCCCAATACTGTATGCCAGGAAGTTGAGAAACATGATAGAATTCCCAGCAATAGGGTCAGAATAGTATATCTTTTTCAAATTTACAAGATGTGATCAAAGTCACAGTGAATGTTAAGGTTTTGTTAAAAGACACATTGCCATTAAACCTCCTGAAAATACTGTTCCTTACTTTGGACATTTGACCCATCATCATTCCTGCCACCTTCCAAAGCAGTTCTAGAAAGTTCATTTCTCTGAGAGTCTTTAGTTGTGCTGTCAAGGCTACCCTGATATTTTAAATTGATTCAAACTGTTTACTTTTCATGGTCACTTTGACTTTGGGGAAGGACCAGCAGTTGTAGGGTGCCAGGTCTTGTCAAGAGGTGGGTGTTCTTGTGAGCCTGCAGCAGCATTGCTGATTTTTTTTTTAATCACAACTTGTAAAAAAGATATGCACAAGAAATAACTTCCAGAATAGCTTCAGAAAGTGGCCAGAATAAGGGAACAGGTATAGTCAAAGGAAAGCTTAGTACTCTGAGGGTAATTAAGGACAATGTGCCTTTTACTATAATACATTTCTGAAATTAAACATTGATCAAATATTCCAATCACACCACATAGACTTTCAGAAAAGAAAGAAGAGTAAGATGTCTTTTCTCCTCTTTGAAACCCTCTTCCACACCCTGGTCTCATATTCCACTAAGTCACCTGGTTGTTTCCAAGGTGGAAGGAGGCCCTCACTACTGCTCATTGTGTTCTCTAGGACACACCACAGCCCTCCTTCCAACAGATGAGGCCGTGGAATGGGTGAGAGTGGTCTCAACACCTGTGAATACTCCGCCTTCCTCCCCTCACAGTGATTGGCCATTCTGGGAAGGAGCTCTTGCTCCTCCTCACTGGAAAGCTGAGAGGATGACATCTGAAGCTTTGTCATCTACTCTCCTCCCTATGTGAAAAGGTAGAACTGAGAAGCAGAGAGATATCAAGTGCTTTCTTGATTTCCTCTGGATCTTTTAGTTGTTGAGTCATTTCATTCCCATTCTTGATTAATCCAGTTTCAGTGAAGTGTTCTGTCACTCACAGAAAAGAGTTCTAAGTGATACAAGAGGAAGGAAGCAGCCTTGTATCTTTTCTTTTGCTTTGTCCTTGGTGGTTCAGAGCGGCCCACAGGTTAAAGGATATACCTGCCAGAAACCCCTGTTCAAAGTCCTCCTGGTCTGGAGAAATGTACCAGTCTAACAGAAATAGAAGACTAAATTTACAAGGAGTGTAAGGAGTTGGTATTTGAGATGTCTGAGTTTCTGATCCTGACATGCTAAGGCTTTATTTCAAAAATTAAACTTATGAGATTATACAAAATTAAACTTTAAAACATTGAGGCCAATGTTTTTAAAAAGGAGGAAAAATAATACATTTAAACAAATGAATACAAGTATATAAAATCTGCAATATTTATCCATTAGCTCTGTCTGTGTGTCTAGGTTCAAGTGTCTGTAAAATGTTTTTTTTTAACCTAAAAGAACATTGATTTATACTTACAAATAGCACTTATCATGTCATATCACATATTATTACAGAAAAAATAATCTCAACTTCTCTAGGTGATGAGAAGTGATGGTTGGTGAATCTTCTTTGGGATCCCAAGGGAGCAAGTGCTATTTGTAGCTATGAGTTGGTGCTGTATTCTTTCACATGATCACCATTGGCTGCATGGCTATGTTTTTAGTTACTTTGTCAAAGATCAACTAGCAGTATGCGTCTGGGGTTGTTTCTGTTTTTTCTATTTATCCACAATCCATTTTTTGTGTCAGTACCATGCTATTTTCATCACTGTAACTTTATAATATAAATTCAAATGTGGGCTTGAGATGCCACTTATTTTGCTTTTGCTCTTCAGGGTCTCACTTGATTCCATATAAATTTTAGGAATGATTTCTCTAATTCTATGAGAAATAACAAATTGGTATTTGATTGGGATTGCAATAAATATACAATTAGTTTTGGAAGTACATATAGGCATTTTGATTTGGTTGGTTCTGCCTATCCAGAAACAGAAGATATGTTTCCATCTTTAATTTTTTTGTTAGCACATATTTCTGTACATGATTATCACATTCATCATAGGGAATATATACTTGTACATAATATATCTTAATACTTTTTTTCCAATTTCCCTCCCTTCCCTACAATATTTCTTCTTCTTCCCATTTACAGAAGCTCTTTTTTTTCATTTTTCTTCTTTGATTTTCTCTCTTTAAATCCCTCTCCTTTCTTCCCCTTTGCCCTCCACCTCCCTTATACCCTTTCCATTCACATACACTTTTTTACTTCCAAACATCTTTCCTCCAGTTTGCTTCTTATTTATCCACTGAGTTTCTCACAAAAAATATGATATTTAAACTTGTGTACCTGGTTTATTTCACTTAAAGTTACTGTCTTGAGATGACTCAAGTTTATCCTTCTTTATGGAAGAATAGTACCCTTCGTGCATGAATGTAACATTTTTTTTGTTCATTCATCTGTTGATGCCATCTGGAGTGTTTGCGTAATTCAACTATTTTAAATTCTGCTGCTATAAACTCAGGTGTATCAGTCAGTGCTTCTAGAGAAATAGATGTAATGCAAGATACACAAATATATAATAATTTACAAGATTGGCGTACAATGGCTGTTCACAGAGTCAGCCATGGAAAACTGCAAAATATCTGCCAGCTAAAGGCCTAGAGCTCAGTGTTGTATCCTAGGTAAGTACAAATTCAGAGGCCAAAGGGCCTGCAAATAGAAAGCTGATGAGTCTACACAGAAAACAAAATTACTCGGTGACATCAAGCCTGTGATTATCTCATGGGGTCCATAATTTCATGTCAGTGTCCAATTCAAGGCATGAGCCTGCTTTTCCTGGTAGAGAGGAGCTGGAAATCAGAGACCAGATCCATGCTGGATCATCACCAGCCAGCTGGAAGTAGGATTAAGGCTGGGTGACCTTTCTGGGACTTTCAACCTTAAAGTTCTAGTTGAACCTGGCTTCTGGTCACTAACGTGGAGTCGTTTAGCTTATAAAACTCTCGGTGTTTCTTGCCAGACTGACCACATTTCCCTGACGATGGACATTTCTTGTGATTGTCCTTCACTCAGTTATTGTGGGAATTTAACACTAACGACCCTAAGATGAACCCACACTCCCAACGCTCCTCTAAGTCCCAGGTTCAGTTGGGTCCTTCCCCAAACAGTAACTTTACAAGCACTGTCTCCAGGAGATATGGCAGTCACTTGTACTGGAGTCACTCACGAGCAGTTGTAGGGTTCAGTATCTAATGCTCCATTTCACTGCTGAATATTTCTCCCTGAAGGCCACTGGAGTCACCCACTTGTAATGTGCCTATAGATTAAATTTCCTTATATCATGTGATAACCCAGGAGTGGGTAAGAAAATTCAGATTGCCCCTCCTTTTTCTACACTGTTGTCTGTCTCTGCTTTCTCTGTAGGCTCCAATTTTGCCTTCAGATCTTTATGAGTGACAGATCCACCTACCTCCTTCATTTCTTCCTCCTGGTGTTATTTTCCAGC
>PVIR01008046.1:0-58108 GCA_004026965.1 Petromus typicus
AAAAAAAAGATTAATAAAAGAAAAATATAAAGAATTTAATTATTCATTGTTTTACATGACCTAGGTGCCTTCAGAAATGAAGACCCAATGACCCCAAGAAAATCATTTTTATGCTTAAATTCTATGAAGGATAGATAGTCACTTAGAAATGTGATGAGGAGAAAATAAAGATATAAATGAGTTCTAGAATTGTATGATATATATTGTGAAATAGAAAATACTCAAAGTGAAATAGGGTGAAGGGGAAAAATGATGAGATTATAACAAAAAAGAAAAGAAACAAAGTTTATGTATATAGGGGGATGGTAGGGTGGGTAGGGCTATGGGAAAAATGAGAATTAAGTTGTGTCATATACTGTTACAAATTCTCATTGTGGAGTGCAATCATCTACATGTAATGTACCAATAAAGATTTCAATAATAATAAAAAAAGAAATGTGATGAAGGAGTGGGATCTAATGGAAAGGCAAAAGGGAAAACCAGCAAGCTCTGTTTGTTCAGATTCTTCTTGGGCTTTCTGTGTGGTATTCCTTTCCCCCAAGGCAGAGGAAGGAGAAAGGAGCTAAGAAATTGTCTAGGTTTTGTGATTTCCTTGTGAAATGAAGAAGTCTAGGTGGGAGAATTTTGATTTGTATGGTTTGTTTTAGGGAAGAGAGAGCGGAGTTCAACAAGAGGAGGGAGGTCAGGGCAGTCTTGATTCTTAGTCTTTTCTAATTTTGTTCAGTTAAGGTACTCAGCATACTGAGGTGCCACCCTGTGGGTACGAGCTCAGCATCGCCATAATGGGGAAGAACTCACAGCCATCATGGGCAGGAGAAGCAGGGAGCTAATGGTTCTACAATGGATGGGACAGGCCCATCTAAGCACAGTTGTCCAACTCCAGCAGTTGACTGAGAAAGAGCTACTGAATTTCAGCTTTTAGAATATTTTATACAATGTGAATTCAAAGGTACAGAGGCATTGAGACACCTTTTGTATCTCCACAACAGTGGCAATTTATAGATACAGGTAATTTTGAGTATCTTGAGTTTCAACCAGCTTTCATATTTTTAAAAATAGTATAATAAAAACTCAAAGAGAAGGCTTAGCACAGGTATTCTTAGAAAAATAATTTCCTTGACATTGTCATCCCCAAATGGATAGACAGATCAACACAAAGCCAGCATTAACAGGGCCCTGACATTTTTCTTTTTAAAATGCAGTTTCCCTTTCGCTGACATTTAAATTTAAAAGCCCAGCAATGTAGCAGGGAGCTGATTGATGTGGAAAGCGTGGACAGGAGATAATGAGGCTCTACCCTGCTCTTCCTGGTGATGGGTAATACATGATCTATTCCGGGCCAAAAGCAAAAGACATGAGGCCATTTCTGCCTTTCAAGTGCAGGAATTTGCATTGCATTGAAACTAGAAATCATTCAAATACTGCCTTTCCTCTGCTCACTACAGCAGATTTTCCTATTAACCTTGATAACGCAGGAGAAAGACTCTGGCAGGCATTTCTTGTGTCAGACACATTAGTGGTTGTTTGCTGAAATTTCTCAAAGTGCTTTGGACACAGTAGCCAGCCAAGCAAAAATGGAATCTGTAAGAGGATTGGAGCTACCTTGACCTGCTGAATGGGAGAGAGGCTTAAAAGACTCAAGTCAGGAAGCTAAGCTGACTAGCCTGTCTCAGGAACTAACTTGTGTGTTCAAGAAGAGGCTGACTCTGCATGGCCATGAGGTGCAATATAATGGGAAGGCTGGGGGTGGAGGAGGCTGTGCCCAGGGGCTGAAACTCAGGCTTTGCCTTCTTAGTTGCTGTAAAACTCCCCTAAGTCAATTTTCCTCATCAACAACATGGTCCGGGAGTAACACTGTCCTTGTCACTGAAGATAAAGGAGCTGAGACTTGTAAAGAATTGAAACTCAGTGATCAATTCCAAGTACTTTCAGTCCTTTTGAACAAAACCATCCCAATAATGTTTATGGAAGCTTCCTTGGTAGAGGTCTTCCGCAATCGAAATAGCAGGGCACTCATATCCTTCTTTCTATTACAGAAAAAGTAGGTCCTCCTTTCATTTGTTAGGAGAGGTAAAATCCCCAAAGGCCTGTCTTCACAGTCACATGAATAGGCACAAAATTTTGTTGATAGGTTTGTCCTTTTCTTCAGGATCCATTCATTGTTCTATATGAACGTCTGACTCTTGTCAAGGAGCCACTGACTCTCAACATTAGGCTTGGAACAGGATTCTGTGCTGCCAAATTATGTCCTGGTACTTCCATTGAGAGGGCAGGCTGCTCCTGAACATGTTTTTTAAAAAATAAGATCTTCTCCTTAGAAACTGAGTATTATCAATGGCTAAAAGAGAGTGAAGCCAAGTAGTCTCTTGGGTCCTAGAAATGTGGTATATATTATACTAATTGGACATTTTCTAGACAGATCTATATGGAATGACTCTTAGGGTATTTATCTTAATTTGCTCCTAGGAGGAATATTTAATTATCATTTTTTTAAGGTGCTTCTTAAATTGGTTGCTGTTAAACTGTGTCTGAAAATAAACTCTTTCCCTCTTGATTTTCCCTCTGGGATCCATCAAGAGATTGACTTTCAGGCAGCGTAATGAGAGACAAGGGTCCATCAACATTGCTTAAGGAGCTGTAGGAACTGTACTAATTGCCAGAGGTCTGAGTGCTGCTGGAGCCCTGCACAGCCCACGGGGCACAGCCATCCCTCCCTTTTCTCCAGTCCTGACTGCAAAGGAAGAGAGGACTTTGGGGGACTATGGAATTCTGACAACTCCCAGTGACAAGCCTGAAGAGGGACATGTCTGGGCAACATCACATTACAAATTAGCCTGTAGGAATGGTTGGCACAATTCCAGCGCACAGAGCTTTATTGCTGACTCTATTTGTCTATAGATATTTTGCCACTAACATGGTCAAAAGAATGTGTGTTGAAGTTCTAACAAACTCCTACAGGGGGAGCAGTATGGAAGGCTCAACCAGATACTGAGAGAGAGGAGGTAGAGGTGGTGGAGCAGAAGTGATTTAAAGTTAATTCATCCTGAATTCATTAGGTGGGATTTCATCAGCTCAAATATGTCAGAGAAAATGTTAGCAACGGACAAAGAAATTTACCCACACCATTTTCTGTACCTTATAGAAAAAGCTTAACTAGGATATAGTAGAACCAGGGGCCTTAATAAACCTAAAATGACTGTCAGAAACAGCAGCCTAGTTTATAAACTAGAGTCAGGGCACCTGGATTTGCTTCCTGTCATGACCTCCAGTTATTTTTGAACCTTCTGTAGCTTCCACTTTTCACAGCAGCTAAGGATACTAATATTATCTATGACCTAAATGTCTATGTTCCTCAAACTCTGTATGTTGAAAGCCCAATTCCAGCATGGTGGTATTTGGAGGTAGGGTCTTTGGGAGGTAAGTAGGCTAAGTAAAATATTAAGGATAGGGCCCTTAAAATGAGGTCCGTTCCCTTTTAAATGATGAGAAATGGAACCTCTCTCTGTTTCATAGAAGTGAGGATATAAGATAATAGCACTCTAAAGTCTGGGAGAAGGCCTCCACTAGAACTGGAGGTTCCTGACTCCTTAACCTTGGATATCAGCCTCTGGAACTGTGGGAAATAAATTTCTGTTGTTTGTAAGCCATCCGGTCTACAGTACTTGTTACATCAGCAAGAACTCATAAGGCCATTTTGAGGAATACACAAAACTTGTAAAGAATGTGTACTGAGCCTTTCATTCCTTTCTATGATTATATGAATAGCTATTTGGAGCTTACCCTGACTCTTTGTTGTATAAAGCCATTCACCATTCCCACCAGTCCCTTACTATGATGTTCATTTGGAAAGTTCTCTTATCTGAGAAGGTAGCAGTGGCTCGTAGACCTCTCATTATTCTTCACAATGTCATTAAGAAGTTGATAAGAGAGGAGATGTAAGCCACTTTCCCACAGTGGAAAAAAGACATTCTCCTAATAGAATCATTGTCGAAGATGGGAAGATTATGTTGTACATTTCTAAGTCCCCATTAGCCTGGATCTTTGGTCTTTCACAGCTTTCTTTACCATAGTATCAAGGTGACTCAACATGAAGAGACTTCTCCTGGAAGTGCTGATGGCTCCCGTGCCAGCCCTCAAGAAGATGTGCGAAGGGAGAGAGCCTGAAACTGTCATCACTGACAGGACTTAGATTTTGGTTTGTATCTCAGGAACTTCTGGGAGAGTTACCATAAAAACCTAGAAAGCAAGAGACAATGACATTTGCCGCTGCTAATTTAAAAAGGAATGTGACCTTATTATTCCAGTATATTACACCAAAATCAAGAGGTGTGAGATACTGGCTGTAAGTGAACATACAACAATATTCAGTTAGTTTCCATCCATTTCCCTGGGCCAAGATTAGCATACCCCACACTAGTGTTCTCCATCACAATTTGTTGAGCCCACTGTGATGTCTTCTAAAAGAGGCAGAAAAACCCCATATCTCTGCAGCTGGACTGGAGGCTGGTTCTGCTCTAGTTACCTTCCCAGGCTTTAACTTGTTCTCACAGACCCCCAAATTAATTGACCCCCCAGTACTTTTCTTAAGCCAGTTATTTCAATAGACTCTTCCACTGATATCTAGGGTCTAAAGATCTCATTCTCCTGGACCAAGGTGAAGTTGTCACACGGCCCTCCTCTCTCCTCTTCTCTGTGCCTGTCTTCATGGTGCAGATGTAGCTGCTCCTGTACTACAATTTACTCATCCTTGCCGAGCTGAGCTGATAAACTCTGATCAAGATGCCAAGAGTGAGCCACACATGACAATTTAGGAGCCTGGGAGGTAGGGATCCAGGAAGATGAAAGAGAGAGGTAGGTCTTTGATTTTACCGAAAAAAAGTTGGCAGCTTTTGCAGATCTTTCTGTGAGATGATGTAACATGTTTCCCAGGAGCAACACACAGTCTAGTTGCAGTGCTGCTGGTGTCCCTTGGCTTCTCACTGGGAGAAGCAGTGGGCAGACCAGCCTCAGCCCAAAGCTTTCAGACATTTCAGCCTTTACTGCACCCAGCGTGGGCCTTGCCTGCTCTTCGACCAAGTTCTCAAATCCATCTGCCTGCAGAAGGAAATGTTCTGGCTCTGCTTCTGTTTGACCTTCTGCTGAAACCAATTAATGTTCTCCTTCCTACATGCCATTTGATGTCCCAGAAATGTAAAGGAGCCATTTTTTTTTCATTTAACAAGCTGCTTTATTTTGAATGAGAAAGTCTTCTCCTGCCAAGAATTCCTTTCCATCCTGAAACTCAAAACACACAAGCATGTAAGCATTATTCCAAATACAAGCAAACCCCTCCTAGATTTATCTGAGATGAAACAATCAGCCACCCAACAAAACCCACCAGTAGCAGGCATCACAGTAAATCCAAGACCTCTAGGCAAGACAAATTCTAGAATCTAGGTGGAAAATGGGTAATATATAAAGGGTAAGTGAGGAAAACTAACTTCCTATCTATATAAGAACAGTTGTGACCTCATCCTAGGAGGTAGAATTACTGAGGAGATCTGGGTGAGCACGGAGACTTTCTCACCCTGTGAGGACCACCCTTCATCAAGCAGTCACCATGTGTACTCACACTATACAGGAAATATTTCTGCAGCGCCATGAGTATCTTCAGCTTACACATGGGCAGGTGGAACCTCAACGAGATTGGGTAGCTTGCCCAAGGTCACTCATTGGTGGTGTAGTCTTCAACTGACCCTCAAACTCTGCAGAGTTTTAAGAATTTTCTCCTTTTCATTTGAGTTAGAAGTGAATAAAATAGCTCACTATGGGCCTTGTGAGACAGAGTACCAAGTGTATTACATTCATCTAACGCTATCTGTTCATGGACATTCGTAGTTTTACCATCAAATTCAAAAGCACTTATTATTCCTGTAAACTAGAGGTGAGAGCTAATCTCTACTGAGCATTTATCAGTTATAAGACGTTGTACTAAGGACCTTAAAATATATAACTTCATCTGATCACCACCAAAATGTCAGCAGCATCATGCTGGGAGCTGACATTAGCTCCCCTTCTCAGAAAAGAAAACTGAGGCTCAGATAAGCAATTTAACCTGCCCAAAGGAACGTGACATTAGGCCAAGCTGTAGGAAATTAACAATTTTTTAAAACTGAAATCCTTATTGGTCCATTATATATACACATCATGATTGCACTCATCAATGAGAATTTGTACCAGTATATGACACAACTCAATTCTCATTTTTTCCCATAGCTCTACGCATCCTACCAGCCCGCCCCCTATATACATAAACCTTATTTTTTTTCTTTTTTGTTATAATCTCATTATTTTTCCCCCTTCACTCCATTTCACTTTGAGTATTTTCTATTTCACAATATATAACATACATTCTAGGACTCATTTACATCTTCATTTTCTCATACCAGAGAAAAGATGGGATATTTACACATCTGTGACCTATTTATTTCACTCATGAGGATGTCCTCAAGGTACGTCCATTTAAGTATAAGTGATTCAAACATCATTTTTTATGACAGAGAAATATGGGTAAAAGTCAATCATATAGGGTTCAATTTCATGTTAACCAGAAAAACTGGGGCTTCAGTTCAGGTTTCCCACTAACAAACTAATGATCAAATAAGCAGTTACAGTGCAAAGTTGGGTTTGGTTATCCTGGATTTTGGTTAGAAAGAAACACCTTGGGTCAGGGAAGAACAAACTCTCAGAAGCCAGTCAAGGAGGCTTTTGGGTGTGTGGACGGACAGACACATGCGCCTCCAATAAACAAACAAAAAGATGATAGGAACGCTGTGGAATTCAGCTCGGCCCCCTCTTTCCATCCTCTTGTTGCTTTACACACGGCTCCTCCTGTTTCCCTTTAGCCCTGCTCCATCTGCTTCAGGCCTCTCTGATTCCTGCCCTTGGATTCACCTCAAACTCCTGCTTCTCCTGCCTTGACTTGTTTGGACGGGACTCCTCCTTTGGATTGGCCCCGGGCACTATGTTGCTGCGTGTGACTCATCCCCTCCCCAGGTTCCCACCTCTCCTCATCCTGGGCCCGTGTACTTTTGCTCTCAGTTGAACCCTCAGGGGCTTCTGGCTCACACTGCCAGGCCCAGCCCTGCCCGGGCAACTCTTCACCCTAGGGCTGACCTTGATGTTTTCTGAGTTCCCAGTTTTCCTCGCCAGCCACCTTTCTGTTCCAGACTCCAATGGGTCCAGCTTCCCTCTCTTCCTCCAGCCCATTGTGTGGGCTGGGACACCACAGGTTTTGAAAGTGGTGGTGATAAGTCTGGAGGAGGTGGGAAAGTTCCCCTGCTCTGTTCCGTTCCCACGAGTAGGAAGGGGTTCTTCAGGGAGTGGGCAACTCTGGCAGAGGCCATGAGAAGCTGATGGCTATTTACGGCTTCAGGGAGAGGATAACTGTGATGAAAGGGTGTGTTAGTAGATGGGGAGACAGAGAAAAAAATAGGGATTAAATTCTTTTGGTCTCCAGGTATGCAAATCATCGAACAGTTTAATTCTTAAATGAGAACACCAACCAGGCAAAGAAACAGGCAGGTATTGGCTCTGATGAAAGGAGCAGGAAGTTGATTCCTACAGTTTAATTAAAAAGGGAAATAGATTAGGTCTTTGTTCCTGAGTAAGGGCGATGCCTAGGGACATGACAGATGGCATGCAGAAGGGAGCATCAGCTGTCTTGCTACCTTTTTCCTTATGGAGTGTTTCTCCAGCCTGGCCATCTCAAGCGTTCGACTTCATTTCTGTGAATTTAGAGAGTATGATTTTTTTTTTTCACATTACAGAAATTGAACCTAGGGCTCTGTGCATGCTAAGCAAAGCCTCAACCACTGTGCTACCTCCTCAGCCCTTTCTTTCAAATTTTTAGACAGGATCTGTCTCACTAAGTTGCCGGGCTATTTTCAAACCCATAATCCTCCTACCTCAGCCTCCAAGATATTTGGAATCATAGACTTATACATGTCTAGCCCAGGGATGAAAAATTTTGGTGATGATCTGGAAGCAGGGGTTAAAAGGAAGGCAAAGCTGAATGAATGCATATAAAAGAATGAATCAAGTTTATGGGAAAATAAAGAGGATCATGGAAAACATATTGGGAGTGGTTGGCAGGTGGCTTATAGGAAACTGTGAAGTGGTGTATCAGCTTGTCTAGAACTTTTCTATACCTGGCAGCTCTAGGACTGAGCTGCTGCTCTTGTGACTAGATAACAAATATAGTAAGGAAATTCTTTGCTTCTAGTCAGTCATTCTAGCTCTCCCAGAGATTTCATTTCATGGATATGTTGGGGTCCCAAGACTTGGGCATGGCAGCAGTTAGGGAATAACAAGAAACTAGAAATTTTAATTGGAAGTTATGGGGGCCAGAAAGCAGCCAAGGCCAGGGAGCAGCCTGGCCTTGGGAGCCTCAGAGAGCTGGACCTCCTTGATCTCAGTGATACCTCTTTGGAACTGGGCTACTTCTTCAAAGCAGGATTGAGCCTTACTCTGTGGACGAGGTTTTAGGGGTGATGTGGTAACTTTGGTGAGAATGAAGATGTTGGTTGTAACTATCTCACAGGATGATGTAAGAGTACGTATACATGTAACACGGTGGGCAGCGCATACATTCGTACAAAATAATGAAAACGTGGTAGGTGGTATAATGGCAATGGCAATAGTAATGATGATGATGTTGAGTCTTAGTTCACGAGTCAAGGTTGATAATTAAAAGATGAATGAAAAAGATGTGTCCTTTTCAAATTTCGAAAACTTTCTCTGTTTCTTCTCTACATTTCATTTTTGCTCACTCGATTCTTTCCAAAAATCTTGGTTTTCTTACTGATGCTAGTTGGAAGCCAATGTGTATTTCCTCTTTTCTCACACTGCCTGAAAACCCGTGCTGTCCATCCTATCTCTGAGCTTCCCGAGAGGAGAAACACAGTGAAGGTGAAGCTCTTCTATTTGAGTTGAGTCAGTCTTGCTATCAAAGGAACAAGAGAAGGACCGACTGCCAAGTAGCTATGGATTATCTCCTGTCAGGATGGCAAATACTATGCAGTGCACACCCTTTCAGGCAGCAGGGTTATTGAACAGAAGAGCCATTTAGAAAGGCTGGAGTTTGAGACTGTTACTTGATATTCTTTAACGGAAAATATTTAATGGCTGCTTACTGGAAGAGATCTGTTGCAGTGCTATGGTTCAGTTGGACCACACTGATTAAAATATTCATATAGCAAATGAGCATTATACTTTGGTTGTTCTGTTTTTTATCTTGTAATGGCCAGTCTTGGCTGTGTTCTATGTCAGATGAAGGGGATTGTGGTATTTTGGAAATAATTCATATTAGAATTAAACTGACTTAAGGAGTTAATGTGGGTCAGTAAATATCCTCGAGCATGTTTATTTCATTCTGTGTTTAAGTATGGCAATATTTACAGTTAGACTCAAATGGATTATAATTTAAAAAGCATGGCTATCTCACTGGACACTGAATGCTTTCTTATGTTTTTACATGTTGAACATATGAAGACATCAGCAGCAAATATACAATCTGCTCACATCTCTTCATAATTATTTAGGAATTAGATCCTCAAAAAATATGAACTTTTCAGATATCTGAAGCTTATTCCCATTATGAGAGTATATGTATATGCTTTAATAATTTAAAGAAAACTCTTTCTTAGAAATATGACATTTCTCTGGTATCCTAACCAGTGACTCAATACAAGCTAGGCACTACTTGATAAGTCAGGCTTAAGTGTTAAAAATTATCTGTGTGGTACTGAAACAAAACTGGCCTAAGTGTTATAAAAGTTTCTTCACTGGATGGCTCTAGGAGGCATTTGGCCTTTGGAATTCTTGGTCCTTATTTTTAGGATATCTTTTCCATCCTTTGCTGTTCTTCAGTTGATGTCACTCCTTGCAGCTCTGAGTAAGCTGACTTCTGTGCTGTCTCCTTAAACTTGTCATCCCTACTCAGTTTTAAACAGAGACCTGATACCCAATCTTAGTGACTTTAGCAAGCTTTCAAGTAATACTAGGGTGATCTCAGAGTGATGTATGCTTCAAAGTGTTTGTATTTTAGTCCAATGACTTCATGAGACCTAATTTGACTTTTCTAATGACTTTTTTGATTGTTAGGGTGTTTTATCCAAGTGTTCTAGATAGGAGAAGTTGCAAGATATCTGAATTCTAGGTAACTGAGATATACCTTGGTCCTTGAAAAAGTAATCTGTTTTTCTCAATGAGCCTGCCTGGGTGTCGATTAGCCACAAGAGAGTCAGTCTAGCCCACGTCTGTGCCTGATTTCCCTAAGATAGTGCTCAGATTTCCATCCACTTGGATAGTAATTATTACACAACATAGGCCTCTGTAATTCTCCAGAGATACATTCTAAAGCCTCAGTGAATTTCTAACATTGCAAATGCTATTACGACAGAACAGTACCCTCTGTACAATGCAAAAAAGATGGTAAAAAAATTAATTGCTCTTAATGACTCTGTAGACATAGGACTTAAAATACTTGTAAAGCTGATACGCATTGTTTTTAAGGCTATCTCCTACAAAGAAACAAAATTGTATTATTTCTACAACATGCCTGCATAGAACATGACATAGGAAACCAAATCCCATTTCTGAGGTGGACGCCATCGACTGTGACATCCAGGAGTGACTCTTCCCATAACCCAAGCTTCTGCCTTGATGGTTTCAGTGTGTATCCAGCAGAAATTAACAAATGTCAGTGAGCATGGATGGCCAGATCTCTACAGGTTGTTGCAAACAAGGGAAGTACAATGTTCACTCACATTCCTAAGGTTCTCCATTAGGACCTTTGTCTATTCGGACATGGCCTTCTATATTCCTATCATGAGGACGAAGTGAGGAGCTCACCCCAAAACCATTTGTGTCTTCTCTCTTCTCACTCTCATGTCCAATGGCTGTAGCTTGACTTCTGAGTTTTCTTGCTACTAAGAGGACCCCCATGATAAGAGTCCTGATCAGTGAGGTGCAGGCAGAGGTCCCAGAGCAAGGCTCTCTTTGGTCCCCTTACCTTCTGACTGCCTGCGCCATGTGCAAGAGGCTTTTCAACCATAAGCATAAAAATCAGCAAAAGAAAATAGAAAGAAGGGGACGCCTGTGTCTCTGACACCTTGGTGGAGCTGCTCGCCCTCTTATGGAAGCCAGTGTTTCGGGATTTTCTACTGTCTGAAAGCAGCTGAAAGTACTCCTGACCCTTCCCGGGTCACAGTTCCCACCGTGGATTATTTCAGAATGGAATCTGAAGCTGCATTCTCTTTGACACTTTTTCCTGTTAAACACTAGACTTCCCTTCCATTTGACATATCTGTCCAATTCTAATTTTTTTAATAGACAAACAACCTTGGTCTATTTATCTTTCCCATATTTTGAAAAGAAAAACTATAACTTAAAAACTACAGGGAAAAGGATAAATGGTAGCTGACCCTCTGCCTGTGTGTTGGAACGGAAAACAGGAAATGATGACAACTGTGGAAATTTAGGGGGCTTCATACCCTCTGCAAATAGAGCTTTTCTATGAAAAGACACATTTTTTGTTCTTCAAGAGAAGCCAGAAATGTGGATATTGGTGCTATGTCTTAGTTTTACAAATTTCTTGGCAACCAAGTTAAACATTTTTGAAACATTCTGTGAAGCAATAATGTGTAGAATTACTAATTCCTATGTGCCTGGCACCAGTGGTTCAGGAATAGAATGCTTGCCCGCCTGCCGGGTATGCCCAGACAACTAGGCTCAGGTAGATTTGTGTCTCCTACACGATCCAGGGGAAGCTCACTGAACATGCACATCCGACAACATCAGGAAATCTACCTCACTAACTTAAACTGTCATTATTCCACCTACAAAATCTTGACTCCACAAGCCAGTCGTATGTAGGCAGCCTAAAAGGAAGGAACAGCCTGCATGTTTGCACATTCTCCATAGGGTGCCCTGCTGTGGATGACTACATACCAGCCGCCCTGTCTGTTAGGTCTTTGTAAGAGATTCACATCAAAATCTATTATTCCGGAACCCAAACATGACAGGTACTTATAGAATATTAACAGAGACACATAAAACAATGTGAGAGAAGTGAAACCACAGTGTGGATGACCTTGCAGCAAATCCCTACATTCTAACGGAAGGGACTTTGTTCCCACGACCTAGCAACCTGGTGAAACAGCTGCCACAGTCCGTAAACACAGGAAGGTGAACGCTGAGCTAAGTGTATGTGGACATCCCGAGGGAGGTCGAAGTAGAGTGCTACAACTTGGGGAGGGCTTTGTGCAGGGTGTGAAACCTACACTGGGTCTTGAACAAAAAAAAGGACCCTTCAGTCTGAGGGTGGCAGCTACCCAAGCCCAGGGCCCTTGAGGAGTAAAAACCACCTCTGTCCTAAAAAAAAAAAAAAAAAAACAAAACCAAGGGGCCAGGGATATAGCTCAGTGGTTCCGGCGCCTGTCTTGCAAGCGCAAGGGCCCGGGTTCGATCCCCGATAACCACATAACAATACTGAGTGTGGAGACTCACCCCAGCAGCAATCAGTACCACATAACACAGTGCTGGGTGTGGTGGCTCATGCCTGTAATCCCAGCACTCGGGAGGCAGAGGCAGGAGGATTGCTGTGACGTGAGTTTGAGGCTGAGCTCAGGGCCAGCCTGAACTATAAAGCAAGACCCTGTCTCAAAAACAAACAAACAAACAAACAAACAAAACAAAACATAAACTTAGATTGTCTTTCCTGAGACACAGGGACAAATCATCTCTGCGTGGATTGTTTATTTGTATCCACACAGTATATTTTGTGACAGGTTAGGTGAAAATGGAAAATGAGAATGCTGAGCACACACCAGACGTGTTTGTTAAACACCAAAGTGATTTCTATGATAATGAATGCATGCCTACCGAGCTGTAAAAATCTTGAGTAAGATGAATCGCCAAGTACCTTGGTCCATTTAACAAACCTGGGGTGTCATCGGGGCTTAGAAGTTAAATTTCATGCTGTGCATCGAACATCCAGCCAAGTGCCCAAAGAATGTGGAACGAAACTTAAGGGAGCCACACATATTTAGAAAAATCCCTCAACTGGACCAGCGACATGTGGTTGCTTGATTCCTCAAGTTTCAGCAGGACAAGAGCCAAATTTTCTGAATTCATTTCATACCTGTGATAGCTTCCAAAACTAATAGCTCTTGCTTTTGTTTAGTATACAGTAGTCATGGATTATATTATGGCTAAAATAATAAGAGGAGGTGAAAGCCAGAGATGGACTGGGCAGCTGGTGAATTCGGAGGTAGAGTCCAGCTAACCTCAGAGCTGATCAGTGCCTAGGATGAGTACTTAAAGAAATGCAAATAAGGGTTGAGTAGATGCTCAGCTGGGTCCTGGGTGCCACACACAGTGTCAGGGTCCAAAGAAATGGAAATCTGTGTGTTTACCCCCAAGAACTCTAAAATATCAGCCCTGTAAAAATGAAACAGATCTACAAAGGAGGTGGACATTAATTTTCAAGACCTGGTTTCATTACATTCTGGATTAGCTGTATGACCTCGGGCAAGTTAGTCAACCTCTTTGCACTTTAGGGTCCTTATCCACAGGATGAGGCTGGTACATGTCAACCACAGAGTTACTGACGAGTTCTGCCAGACAACCCAGATAGAGAGCTTAGTACCACTGCCTTGTACAGACTCCCACCAATTAAAGCTGGACTGATATCTCAGCCATGATGACAACTTGGCATTAGAGAAAAGATTGAGAAGTGCTTCTTACTCAATGGTCGCATTATCCAGGCAGATGGCCCAGGAAAGGAAAATTTCCTTGTGGCTCTTGGGTTTCTTAGACAGGCCTGAAAACTAAACTGACAAATACAGATGTATAGGAGAAAATACGCAAATTTATTTAGTAAATTTTTGTGACACAAAGACTTTGGAAGCAAAGATCCGAAGACCTTGGGAACACTGTCTATATTCGATGATGAGTGGACAGCCACAGAGAAAGGTCATTGCAACAAAAAGATTTAACATAATTTTGATAGACTAAGGCAGAAGACCTAGCAAAGCTGTCTATTCAAATTATCCTCAGCATCTGTGTGCTGGGTATGGAATGAGATCCTTGTAGAGAGAAGGTCTTAAGATTCTCTACCAGACAAGGCAAGTCAGAGACTTTCTTTATGGCCATCTTCTACACAGAAAAGCAGGGGCAGGTTGGGGTAATTTCTCGAGGTTCTATGGTTAGCTATGAGAAGAAGAGGTTTCCACGACCACCTTAGGGAAGAGGACCCCCTTGGTTTCAGTGGACTGACTTGGAGAGAAAGGACAGCAAAAGAAAGGAGACTGGGAAGTCAGAGACCTTGCTTCTGATGTCTTTTCTGTTTCTTTCCTTTCAAAGCCCGTGAAGATGCCAACTAGGAAATGTATTCTGCACCCTGATGGTACAGTAGGTATCTCCCAAACTCTGCCCTTGAATTGTGCTGTATGGTTACCACTTTGGTGATCACACACCCAGGTATGGCCTGGTGTGGCTTTGTACTCTCAAGGCCTAGAACTGTGTCTGCCTTTAGATTAAGGATGGTCAGTGGGTGTCTTTCCTGGGAATTTACAGTAGAACTGAAAAGATGAAACTTTGCCAGAGTGCCAGATCCCTGGGTTCTAGCAGTGTAGAGCTGAGTATGACCATAACGGTCATGCAATCAAAGCAGCTATGTTGTGGAAGAAGCCCACTGGCCTCTCTTCGTGCGCCAGCTCCCAGGGTATTGCTAGTAGGAGTGGCACCTGGGAGGGTTGGGTAGTGTTCATCTCTTAGAACAGTTCTTCTTGCCTGGGGATTTAGCTCTGTGGTTCTGGTGCCTGCCAAGTATGAATACTCACACGCATCCCATCATCAATCAGTACCACATACCACAGTTCTGGATATGATGGCTCACATCTGTAATCCCAACACTCAGGACACAGAGGCAAGAGGATTACTGCGAGTTCAAGGCTGAGCTCAGGACCAGCCTGAACTACAAAGCAAGACTCTGTGTCAAATCTTCTCTCATCCACCCTGCCTCACTGGCTACCATTTTCTTGCCACTGCTGCCTAATACAGTGGAGGTGGAGCAGAGGAGTTAAAAGCTGGGGGATCCTGCAAGGGGCACACTGTACCTGGGGGCAGGTGGCTCCCATCTAGGCTGGGATAGTTTAGATACAATTCTATCTAAAGAAAAAGGCCTGAGCAAAGATGGCTTTCTTAGAATGCTGTGGATGATACTGACACCAGAGTTAAAAAAACAGGCAAACGGGCAAAGCAAATCCTCTTTAAGAAGTGGAGGAAAATAAGCAAATGAGGCATTTCCCTTGGGAGGGAGAAGCACGTTAAGCTAGTCATTGTGTTTGAATCCATGCCTCTCTAGCTACTCTGGGCTTTCTAGAAAATAATTGTGTCAGAAAATTTAATTGATTTTATGTCTTCAGGTAATTCATTGACTCTAATTGGTTTTGAAAGTTGGTGACTGCAGAACCTCTGTTGGTAAGCTCATAAATGAAAACAACATTTTCCTAGGGTGATGAAATGTAATTGAATGATTACTCCCACTTTTAATAACCCTCCGAATGTTAGCACTCTGGGAGTGCCACTATTGATAAAGGCTTCAAGATGGAGCATCATACAAGAACAAAGGGCGCACTCAGGCAGTGACAAGTGGGGCCTTCACATCTTCACAGAGAAAGCAACAAAAACAATAATAGTAACAGCTCTATCTGTCAAAAGCCAGCTAGTATTTAATAATTTTTGTGTAGTAACTCCCTGAATCTTCATGAAGTAGATGCTGGTGTCATCTCCAGTGAAGCCAAGACATAGACATGGACAAACTTGGCTGTGCACAGTGGAATCAACTGGGAGGAATTTCTACTTCTATCCCTGTAGGGCCCGCATTAGTTTCAATTGAGCCTTTTGTTATAGCTTGTGTTTAGGTGTCCCCTCAAAGCCCCATGCTTTTTCTGAGGTGCTGCATTTCAGAGTATGTGATGCTGGGATTAAGGATACATGATTATTGAACCGTGTGAGTGACTGGTTTGGCAACACCCTAATCCCTAGGTAGTCTGAGTAGGATTAAATGGACAGGAAGACACTGGGAAGGTGCTTTTGTTGCTTTGCTACCTTTAGACCTGCATAAACTATTGCCCCTCTGCCATCCTGTCTTGGAGCCAGTTGATTATAGACTGAAACTTCTACTAACTGCAAGCCAAATAGCTGTGGGGACTGGGTATTTTGAATCAGCAATGAGAGAAAAGTAATGAACGCAACTTTCATCTTTTCTGATATGCATCTCACATATTAGGTTGAGCCATAGGTAGTGATTGTTTTCATAAGGCAACAGCTATTGACTATTAGTGGTTTTATGTGGTTCATCTGAAGAGTCCAGGGGTTAGCTCTTCATTATGATAATCAACATTTTGTTTCTCTGGTCAGAGTCATCTGTTGAAAAAGAAGGTAATGACCAAGGTGATTCTACATAGATTGCCCTCAGGACTCTTGGACAGAAGAGTAGTTAGGATGGAGAGCTCTCATGTCCAGAATGTCAAGAGCTCTACAATACCTGACAATGGGAACCTACCAAGGAGATTTCCTTGCCTGTCCATAGTGAAGAAAATTACAGCATGAAATTTTATGATTTCCAGGACCCGGTGACTCACCCGTGGTCGCTGGTCTCCCTGAATTTTCACTTAGATGAGTCAATTCATCTTTTTAGCTTAAGGCAATAGACATGAATCACATCTCGTATTAACCTTGAGAGAGACCAAGGGATTTCAATTTGGCAATGGACATGAATGATAAGAGGAACCAGAAATGTCTAGTGACCTTTTAAATCAAAGACCTTTGACCTTCAGCTAATAAGCTGCAAAATGCTGAGGCAATTTTCTTCTGCTTTTTACCTACAGTCCTTTCAGTTTCATCTTTGCTCTCTCTAAAGGAGCACCTGCATGACAAGAAAGCACTGAGAAATGAAATGTACCTTTTTATTGGCATCAAGCTCCTAGCAAAGTAAGATAGCAGAGGCATAGGCAAAAAAACAGGAAGTTTATGTAGGACAGTAAACAGTAAAGTTTTACATTGAAAGAAAGCTTATTCAGGAAAAGTAGAGTTAAGGGCAGTGTTCAAGTCTTTATTATGAACTCACCCTGAAATTTATAGTTGTTTCTATGTGAAATTTTCCTATTTGGAATTGGCAACCACTCATATTTTTCTCCAGTTTACGGTATTTACTGAGAATTAAGTGAAGACAACATCAGTAGTATACTTGCCCTAAAAGCTAGTCAGTTTTGATTACAAGTCCTTTAAATAAGTTAAAGAAAGCCAAAGTCAATTTCTAAGATGGAAATGTTTGTCCCAGTTGCTTAACAGTATTTTGTTGGTAACTGATGATTACTCTGAGTAGGAATACAAAGATTGTGTGTGTATTTCAGTGAAAATATGAGTAATGTTCTTTGATCATATGTGATTTAATTATAGGCTCAAGGACTTTAGAATAGGAAGGAGAGTCTCCCAGTGTTTTTCTATTGAAAAGGCATTGGTAACCACATGATATTTAAAACAGGGCTGGTTTCTAGAAAGATATTTTATCTGGTGGTAGGTGGTGGTGGGAAATTATGGTAAAAAATTTCCTGGACTTGTCTAAATTCATTTGTAATCAATAACAGCCCAACAGGCTGATAGTTTAAGCTTGGGAGTAATAGGACTGAGTCTCTAGAGAGTCCCTCTTTGCAATGGGACCCTAGTTATACCCAACACAAGCTTTCATCTCGAGAGGTGAGCAACCCTGGGCTACTAAACTCCCTGGGTTTTCCGCTCTTGCATCAGTGATCCTGTCTTAGGACACCGTGAGGTGGAGGTCATTTTTAAATACGAGGGTAATGGAGAGATACCTGAGCAGGTTCAAGGTGGTCTAGACAGCCACTAGTCAAGCATCTGGGGGCCACAGCAGTTGGCAGGAGGGGATGCTGTGGAGTGTAGACCCTTTGAGTTGCACATAGGAGTATGAAGTGTTGGCCCTTCTGGTGAGAAAGGGCTGTGAGAGAAGAATGGGCCAGAGTATGTCATGTTCAGGGTCCTCCTGAGGGCTAGGAGTCCCCTTTTCCAGCTCACACTTGGACATTCTTGTAGGCAGTCTGGTAGAAATGAACTTCCAGAGAAGCCATTCAAAGTAAATGTCTGAGAAGATAAGAGAATCAGGCCTGAGCAAAGCTCATCCAGCTGGTCTTGGAGACCGCAGAAAGTGGTTGTAAGTCTCAAAAATTTGGAAAACATTGTCTGACTTTCATCACGCTTTAAAATTTTTCCAGAGTCCAGGAAATAATCATAAGCTCTGATATTTATGTCTTGGAGAACTGGGACAATATCATTTGCCATTTAATTGTGTCAAATTAAACCATTACAATCACAGGATGAGGCCAATTAGGCTTTGGGCTAGTCAAGTTTCCTGAGATTGGGATCAAATACTGGATACCAAGAACATAACAGAGAAATTGCTTAATTTGGCTCCTGGCAATAAAGTTCCAAAACCAATTGAATTGCTCAGTGATAGCGAACCTTTGAGAGACATGTGCATAGACAACTACCTAGGGCTCACTTACTATCAAAAAGTACTAGGGCCAGGGATTTAGCTCAGTGGTTCCGGCACCTGTCTTGCAAGTGCAAGGACCTGGGTAACCACATACAATACTAATTGTGGAGACTCACACCCAGCAGCAATCAGTATCATATACCACAGTGCCAGGCATGTAATCCCAGCACTCGGGAAGCAGAGGCAGGAGGATTGCTGTGAGTTCAAGGTTGAGCTCAGGGCCAGCCTGAACCACAAAAGTGAGACCATGTCTCAAAAAAAAAAAAAAAAGTGCAGTGATGATAATACTTCAGAAAGGCAAGTGAAAGTTACTAATGACAAGGCATTTGGCCTACATGTCTAGGTGGCTCTGTGTGGCTCTTGGGAAGACTGAAATCTTGTCATATCCCCAGGTGGCTGAGAAACCATCGTGTCTCCTTCATAAGAATAATAGCTCCTGCTTTTAGGGCCTATCTGTGCTTAAGAGCATGCGAGAGAGTTCTCCACTGTGTTGTATTTAAGTGTTACAGTACCTTATGGCCTTCTATTCTACAGATTGCCTGAGTGACTTTCTTGCTCCACAGTTAGTAAAAGACAGAACCAAAAAGGCAAACTGGGCAGTGTGAGCCTTCAGCCAAAGTGTGCAACTCTCCCTGCACTATGCAGGGTGGGAAGCCTTGGGGGAACCCAAATTGCAGGCCACTCTGAGTCTGTCATCCTATGTGACAGTGCAGCCTTGGATCTGATGAGAGGGAGGCTCTTAACACTCACATTCAAGGTCAAGGAGGCCTTCAGCTGAATTTCAACAAAGTCCCAGCAGGGGCTGGTGCATTCTAGACGTTCTCTTCTTGCCACAGAGTGGATTTTGGAGACACCAGCCTCCTGTGCCCAGTAGCCTGCAGAGTGCATGGTCCTCCTCTGTGAACTGTCTCCTGTATCCAAGCTGCTGCTCCTTGAGAGCTCTGTGTTCTCCCAGCCTGTGATCAGTCTCCCAGGCCAAACAAAGTGATTCTTGTAAGACACTGAGTGTTGCCGGTAAGATAAGGAAAGGCTATCAGCTTTCACTGGAGAAACTTCTTCCTCCTTTTTTGCATCTAGGATGGCTTCATCTTGACCTTCCAGACAGGGAGAGGAGGGGGTCAGGAGGAGGGAAGTTTATAGGGCTACTTCACAGAACAATTTCCAATGTTTCGCAGTAAATATTTTCAAAAGGGATAAAAGTGATTACTATATCTCTAACACCCTACACACAGCACAGAGGCCCTGGAAGCGGAGAGCTGGGGTAGGCCAGAAAGTGTGGCAGGTCAACCCCAGGGGGCAGGCACTAGCTTTCCTTTTTGCTCCATGAGGGAGGAGGGAAGGAGAGGAGGAGGTGTTGAAAGTGCTCCCTCCCCAACTTGTTAATCTCCCCAGATGCGCCTGCTCTTTGCCAGGCCTGGGTCTACGACAAGAGTCTCCATCTCTTCCCATCAGCCAAGCAGCGAACAACAAAGGAAAGACATTCTGAGAGCCCACAAAATGTTTTTATTGAACCCCTGTTCTCCAGAGAGAGATTGAGGAAGCGATTTAAGCAACCTTATTACAAAATAAAAAGTATCCTCCTAGACCATGACAGGAAATGCGAGAAAGACTTAGCCCATAAAAAAAAAAAAGCACTAAAAGAAAGTTTTCAAAAATACTGGAACAAAGAAGAGACATTAAGTCATTAGGTACAAAAGAAGCAGACACAGCAGGAGTCTCAAAAGGATCTTTAAAGAAAAGATCTACATTCTTACCTTCCTTAGAAATTATGCATTGTATTTCAAATATTCTAATTACAAAGATTCATCAGACTGTATAGAATAGCTGGGAGGCAATCTTTTATCTTTATGATGGTATTTTATGAGCACTCCAGACTTCTGACCGTTGATAGTGTTACAGGGATATTTGGTAATGCTACCAGAAAGATTTCAGGTACTTCATATTTTGTTTATGTAACACTTTAGTGATGTATCATACTTTAATGACATCTAAATATATCTGCTCATTAATGAAGCTGATTAGAAAACAGACACAACATAGTACAGCTACACTTTTGGATTGACTTGCTGTCCCTTCCCCCAACTTGGCTGAATATTGTGCTGAAATTGAACTGAGAAGAAGACTGAGGTCTGTTTTAGGAAACATTTATTTCCCCCAGTTCTGCTTGGCTCTGACATAGGTCACTGATGTCTAAGCTTTCAGCAGGTCTCTTAGCCATTTCAAAATTCATGGATTTAGTGATTTAAAAAAAAATGAGATACCTTCTTCTCATATTTGAATGTATAACTGCTTGGGGATTCTACACAAGAATGGGCTGGGACAGGCATAAATGCTTGAAATATCAAAATACAGTGAAACAAGCTTTTGGAAGCTTTTTGGAAGGGCCTTGCAATAAGCTTTTCTCCCACTGGGCTTGGTTTGTCTTTTGGGGTTCAGGGGTCCTGATTTTCCCCTGTGGGTACTGAGGGCCAAGGATGTGTTGAGGAGACCTCACCCTTCTCCTCTAAGGGTTCACCTATGGGAAACAATGGAAGCTATGTCATGGGTGTCAGATAGTGTGGTGCCAACGGGGCCAGAGAAGTATACAGATTTCCCCCGTTGTGTGGTTGGAAATTGGAAGAGAGAGGGTAGAGGAGGTGAGTTCGGGCTTGGGTGGGTGTGGGGGTTAGAGTGAGAGAGCAGGATTTCTTCTGTGGAAGGAAGTGAGCGCAGAGTAGACCTAGCCTGTCATGTAGAGTCATGACAGGTCTCATGGACATAAGATCTGGCCTCGTCTCATTTCCTACTCCTGCTCTCTGGGGGGACTCAAACGAACTCCCCCAAAACTTACTTGGCAGATGTATAGCTTTCCTCTGGCGCCAACACTATTTAGATACAGAACATGCCTGGCATGGGAATCCCTACATCCCAAAGCAGAGAACAGAATAGGTGCAGAATCTGAGCAAGACTTAAATGGCCCACTTTCCCTCTTAAGAAGCTTTTATGATGAATAAGCCCATATAAAAATCAAGGTAGCAAGCTGTATTATTCCTCCAGGCATGCTGAAGTCAGAAAGAGCCTGAATTTTAAAAATAAAAAGTGCTGCCTTGCTTAATATATCCAGTTTTCTAACAAGCCACCAAGCAGCTATTGTATTCTCCCCAGCCCACGGACATATATCTTGCTCTAACACGTGCATCCAAAGTAAGGATATCAGTCTGCAAAACTTGAGCCTATAGCCTACGCAGAAGCCGCCATCTCTGTGTAATTCCTTCCAGAAGGATAAAAACCCGGGCTCAGGCAGCAGCAAGAGTCCCCAAAGGACGCATTGCCATTTATTTTCAGCGTGATCATTTTCCATTACACAGTGTGTGAAGGGCAGTTGTGAACGCAATCTTACTTTCTTTTCATGTCCCTTCATTTACTGCACCCTGAGAGACAGTCAAAGTCTCTGGGCCACACTTTGCAATAAAAACTCAGCAGGTCTGAAGCATGCAACATGAAACTTCCCAGACAGCCAGGAAGTTCTGCTGACAGCGTTAAAATTCAGGAGCTTCATCTAGCATCTCAGGCAGGTGTGTTTACTCAGTGAGGGGAAATCATTAGGAGGTCTCCTTCGAGGAAGGTTTCTCACCTTTGGCGGGGGTGGGGTAAAGACTTTGTGTGTTTTCCTGCCTCACTATCTTGATCCACAGTGTCACCCATTTGCCAGATTCTGGGGCTTTGCTTGGATCCTGGAGGTGACTTTCCTCAGGGTCCTATGTGATATTACTACAGGTCAGGAAAAGGCCCTCCAGGCAGGGCTGGAGGGTCCTTTATGAATTGTGGTCTAAGAAGAGCACTTTTCCCCTCAGAGCTTTCCTCGGACTGTCCCTGAGGGCAGGGTGACAGAAAACAGCCACACATCAGGCCCAGATTTGTAAGTACAAGGCAGGCTCAAAACCTGTTCAGAGAAAAACTATGTTTTCCCACCAAAATGCATTTCTAGATCCAAGCCTATATGAAGTGGCCCAGAAGTGGATCCAGGAAACTTTGAATGCTGTCACAGGTACTCTGTTTCTCTGCGTTGGGACACTTGTGTGCATTTTAGAAAATCCCTCAGTTGCATTAAAAATCAGGGATTCTGAAAACTTCCAAGCATCAGAATCTCCTGGGCTTCTGAAAAAAATGGCTTGCTAGGCTTCTTTTCAAGTCTCTGAGTGAACAGGTCTTAGGTAGGACCAAGAATATGTAGTTATAAGTAATTCCTAGGTATACTGAGTTGGGTAGTAACCCCCATCTTAGTCTATTTGGGCTGGTAACTCAAAACACTCATAGCTCTGTTGTCTTAGAAATAACAGTGATTTATTGATCATACTGGTAGTTCTGGAGGGAAGGAGTCTAACATCTAAGTGTGTTTAACAAGGGCCAACTTCTCCATAGACAGCTAGCTACTCCCTGACAAAGGGGCACTGAATCTCTCTGGGATCAATGAAAGAAAAATGTGTAACATGACAGGACTTTGTCTCTTCCCAAATTTCTTCCCTCCAGATTTTTTTTTCTAGGAATCATAAGATGTTTTGTAAAAGCCCCCTACACTATAACCACTCAGGCTGCAAGACGTTCCTACCTGATGTTTCAAGACGTTCTGTTAACCCCACTCTTCCACTGCTATAAAAACATAACCTCCTGTCACACAGATTTTGATTTAAGGTTGTTTTCCTTCTGTCAGGGCTCAGACTCTGGAATATGAACTCCTCTGACCCCATAGCAAGGTAAAGCTTGGTTATCTCTGTCTCTCTGAATATCCTCAGTTCCTTCACTCCAGACACCTTCAGATGGCTGTAACACTTGGCAGTGCCACTGAATTTTTTTTTTCCTTTGAGACAGAGTCTCATTTTGTATTTCAGGCTGGTCCTGGGTTCACTATATAGCCCAAGCAAGCCTCAAACTCACAGAAATCCTGCTTCTGTCTCCCGAGTGCTGAGATTACAGACATGAGCCACCATTCCTGGCATTGTGGTGCGTGGTACTGATTGCTGGTGGTCATGAGTCACCATGCCCAGCATTGTAGTATGAGGTTACCAGAGATTGAACTCAGGACCTTGCGCTTGCAAGGCAGGTGCTGGAACCACTGAGCTAAATCCCCAGCCTGAAATGGGATCTCTTATGTAAGGCTCGGAGCCCTAATGATTGAACTCTCAAAGGCCTCCCTTCATTCTATCACAATTGTGGAGGCTAGTTAGTACCTCAACATAAAGATTTTAGGGGAAAAGATTAGGATAGCACACCCAAAATTAATGTCTTTCTTGTGCTCTCAAAATAAGAATTTATTTGGAAATAAGACACTGCAGATGCAATTAGTTAATATGAAGTCATACTGGAGTAGGGTTGGCTCTTAATCCCATTTGACTGCTGTCCTTATAAGGGATGGGGGAATATACTCAAAAACATTGATACAGGGAAGAACATTGCTACTTTTCTGGACAGAAATACCCAACACCTACCAGGTCAAGGAGAAAAGGTTTATTTCATATCATGGTTTGTAGAAGTTTCAGTCCATAGCTGTCTGTCTCTGAGTCAGGGTGGCATGACAGAGGAGCGTGGCAAAAGAGAAACAGTCCACAGCAGGGTAGTCAGGAAGCAGCAAGTCACTTCTCTTGTCCCTTTTATCTCATCCAGGCTGCAAGCCCCTTGGGTGGTACATCCCGCTCTCAGGGTGGGCCTTTCCATTATTTGCACCTGGAACTATGCTAAACAAATCAAAAGACTAATTTAATATCACACACCGTTAATTCCAGCATCACACACCCTAGATCAAGCCAGTTCTGAGAAGCCCCACTGATAAGAACATGAGGCCTTGGGGGACATCTAGATCATGTGACAACAGAATTAGTGACAGGAGTGATGAGTCTACAAACTAAAGAATGTCCATGACTTCTATAACACCATAAACTAAGAGAAAGGCATGGCACAGGTCTCACCAGGTGAGTTCTGGGAAAGTATGTCCTCCCTGGACTTAAGACTTCTACTTTCAGCCACAGGCCAAATTCAGACCAAATTCTTTTTGTTTCAAGCCACCAGATTTGATAGTTTGTTCGCACATCACTAGGAAACCAACATACCAAAAGTGCTGATATTGATGATGCTAAAATGACTGAGAAACACTGATCAAAACAAATTAGTTCATCTCCTTCTTCTACCCATATTTCTTCTTAGAATACCTCCGATACTTTCTTTTCTGGAATAATTCCTACCTACATCTGCCAGTGCCTGCTTAATTCCTTAAGAAGAATTTTCACCAGCTCCTGGTATCTTGATACTTCTCTGTTTCTAGTTCTTGATCTTTTTTACCCCCTATAGCTCCTTAGGGTTCAATTCTGCTATATTGTGGTCAGAGAGAATCTCCTGATGGAGAATTGTTACTTCAGTTGCTAGGGTTTTGTGCACTCTAGCAAAGGCTGAAGGTGCAGGTAGCAGGGCCATCGCAAGAGCCATCAGGGAACTGGAGAGATGGGGTGGAAGTGAGGGGATTTTGGCTTCAGGAAGACAAGCATTAAGGGGGATTTATCTGCCTTCAAATATATGAAGTGTTACTGTGCATTCTGCACAGACAGCCACCATCCCCTCCCCTCTGAGGGAAGCCCGAAGGAAGGTAGGCTTAGGGAGGAGAGCTTTGAGTGGACGGAAAGAGTTTCTGGTGGAAGGTTTTAAGTTGCTGGAATGTCAAGGGAGATGTTTAAGGAAGGGCCGTCACCTCTTCATTAAGTTTGATTTAGACAAGCCCTTTCCTGGAGCCAGGTGAATGAACCGGATAGACTTTGAAGGTGTCCTCTGTTCTTTTGAGTCTACCAATTTGCAAAAGAAGAAAAACTGTCCAGTTGGGGGGAAAAAAAGAACTCATAGGAAACAAAGAAACATATCTCTGTTGACATGATTGTGACCTCAGAGAAAATCTGTCTGCATTTCTTCATTCATGTTTTTAATTAAATGCTTAGAAGATATCTTTTTGTGTTAAGCAGTCAGGTTAATAGATTTGATTTTTTTCTGTACTGAGTTTATTGACACATGTTAAGTATACATTATGATGATATTTACCACTGAGAATTTTTACCTGTATATGATAAATCTTTATCCCTATTTTTTCTCATCCCCATCCCCTTCATTTCTCTTATATACATAAGCTTTATTTCCATTTTACTTTCAAATGTTTTCTTTTACTTCTTTGTTTTCCCCTGTACCCCCTCCCCCATCCCCCATCACCTTTGGACATTTTCTTCCTATTTCTCAATATCTAGTATACATCCTGGAACTCATTTACAACTTCAGTTTCTCACACTGGAGAAAATGGCACAGTATTTACACATGTGTGTCCTATTTATTTCACTTATGAGTATGGCCTCAAAGCACATCCACTTAGCTAGAAATGTCTCAAGTTTATCTCTCCTTATGGCTGTGTAATACTCCAGTTATACATTCGATTTTTAATCTGTCTAGTGTCTTCTAGTCTTTCAAGTCTGTCCACCTGTAAGATGACAAAACCACAGTGCATGTATGTTTTCCATTGCTATATTCAAATTATCATAAACACAGCAGCTTCAAATAGCACATGTTTATTTCATCATAGTTTGCATCGATCATGAGCCTGGACATAGCTCACCTGGATCCTGCTCCAAGGCCTCTAAATGCTGCCATCTATGTCTTTGGCCTTGGGATCCTCTGAAGCTTACATGGGTCAGCAGTCTTTTGCTTCTTGAAATTGTAGGGCTGAGGTCTCCTCTTCATTATCTGGCAACTACCTGGTGGTCAGGGAGTTTCAGAGACAGAAGTCTCCCCTTTCCTTCTCAGGCCCTCTCACAGGGTGGTAGTTCAGTCCTTCAAGATCAGCAGGAAAATTGCTCTGTGTCAGAAACATGGAAGAATTCCCCATCATCTTTGCTACATTCTCTACAGTCCTCAGGCTGGTCCCAGGTCCTGTCTGCACTGAAAGGTGAGGATTATATCCAGGTGTAACTCATGGATTCTGCTTATCACTTAGGGCTGAAAATGGCGGTTCTTCTTTGGCTGTTCTCCAAGGTTCCTCTTCGGGGGGCTCTGGAATCTAATGGCTTAGACTGTTCGGGACTTATATGATCATTGAAATGTAGAAATAGAATTCCAACCAGGATGCAGAAAGTATGAGTGATTCTCATTTCACACACTAGTTGTGCTGTAGTGGTACTCTTCATTAGAAATGAAGTTTCATAATGTGAGAAAATATTGAGCCCACTGTGCCTCACCCCCTCTAATCTTTGAGGCAATCTAGTATGGAAGGTAGACCTTGGACCAAGCATGCCTGGGCTCACATCTTTTTGCTGTGAACTAGGTAGTTTTGAGCAAGTCACTGAGCCTTTCTGTGCTGTTTTCCTCATTTATAAGAGGTGAAAATAGCAGTTTTTACCTCGTGGAGTGGTACTGAGGATGAACTGAGTTAATATATATGAGTATTTAGCAGAACAAATGCCAGTACAGCAAGAACATGTACATGAGCTAGTGACTACACAGTTCTGTCATGTCACTCATCATCCTGTGCCTGTCACATGCATGACATTTACATGGACATTCTTAGGATTCTTTGGTTTGTAGCTATAGGTCTGCTCCTCTCCCTCTCATGACAGCATTTCAGAATGTAAAGAAAGATTATTTCTTATGGGGTTAGTTTGAGGAGTGCTTCTTTAAGGGTTAAACCACTTATCAACTTCAGTATTTAACACTGAATAACAAAAGTGATAGGTGAGATTTATTGAGCATTTACTGTGTATGTAAGAAACTCAGTTCTGAGACATGATTCTCATAACAGAACATTAGAGGTAGGTACGATTATCTCCTTTGACAGAGGAGAGGACTAAGACTTACTTAACCCAACTCTAGCAGTGAAACCTAAGGAGGAAAGGGCAGCAAATGGACTTTGGGACAATTCTATCTATTCTGTACCATTTCCCCCTTTCATTGCTGACAGCTCGCCTCTTGACTTACATGTTGTAATACTACAGTCAAGGATCACGAACATGAACCACACAGAAGGAACCAGGCACTATGGGCTTGTGTTGTGTATCAGGTTGTGGCTAATGTTTGTTATTCATCACTGTCTCACTCAATCCTCCTACAACCCAGTGGGGACTATCAGAGCTTTGTTTTTGCAGATGAAGATACTGCAGCTCTGAAGTTGCTAATGAGAAGCTGAGCTGAGTTAAACCTAAAGTCTTCCAGGTCCCAAATCTGTGCTATTTCCATGGCACAATGTTTTCCCAACATTGTAAGCGATGAAGGAAAGAAAATGATCAAGAAAGCTCAGAAGGGGAGTCAGTAGGGGTCCCCTCAGCCCAGGCTAGCCTTGTACATTTTTTATGGCATTGTGTGGAGGCCCCATCCTGCCAGGTTCCTCATGGTAGCACACAGGGCAAGTCACGCAACACCTTCAGCATCAATTTCTTCATTTTCTGAAATAAAACTTTCCTGGTTTAAAGAGTAAAGGGAAATCACTTTTGACAGAATGGAGCAGATGCACAGTTTGCACCTTTCATTTAAGTGGATCCTCTAAGCATGGCAGTGGAGACAAGAGAAGAAAAATGTGCTGCTGCTGGAGGAGGGGCTCCTTAGATGCAAGAGAAGCAGTACCTAGGAGTTTTATCAGTGAGTGGCTAAGAGAACAGTCCAGGTCTGGAACCTCAGATGTCACTCTAGAGTGCCATGTTAAGCTCTTCCTGGTTTGCCTTTAGGACATAGAAGACAAATGAATACATGGAAGACCACACTGATAAATCAGTGTATTTTAAGTGTTTGGTGGAGAAAAGAGAAGCACAGGTGTTAGATGTGCAGCATTTCTCCTGCTGCTACACTGACTGTGCTTTCTGCTCTGCTGCTCATTGTTTTCTGCTCCCTCTGCTGTATCATCACAGTTAAAAGAGCATCTGCTGAAAGGGTGGTCACTTCAGTGTCAACACTACTCAGAAAGTTTTCCTTTATAGTGTCTCGCCCATGGACTCCATCTTACAGGAGATGACGGCTTGAGGTCACATCCCAGATGGCATGTCCTGATGCTGTGGCACTGGACAAAGCTGAGTGAGTGAAGGCAGCTCTTGGATTTGGGAAATAACCAGGTGGAAGAGTATTGGTGCCACCTCTCAGGTCTGTCACAGGTGACAATGATGACACCAGGTGTTAGAATGGGCCAAAAACCAAGTGGGTGTGTCCTTTCCTTTACATGCATCATCAGGCTTTCAGGGAGCCTTGACGGTGGGCCTGGGTGAAGGGCACAGGCTCTGCAGGCAGGTTTGGTTCTCATAATCTGTAGACAATTCAATTAACTGCCCTTTGCTGTGAATTTCCAACTCATAAAGGGGAGCAGTGTGATGACCAGATGGACTCCTGCAGTGATTCAATGACCAGCACACCTGAGGCTCATGGCATGTCCTCAGAAACACTAACTCTTAATCTTACTACTCATCTTATGTGGAAAAACACTAAGATTCAACAAAATCAAAACAATTCAGACAAACAGGAAGCTAGAAGAACATAGTCAACCTGAACCCAGGTCTGTGATGCAGCCTCCTGGGTGTCTGTAGTATCTCATCCTCGGACTTAAGATCCCTTTAACTCAGGCTCTGCATCTGTCCGTGTTGTTACTGAAGCACACTGAAGTAAATGTGTCCAGAAAAGATATTTTTAAGGTACCCACACTTTCCATTGGGAGGACACTGCAGGACTTTAGGGAGAACTGGAAAACTAACATTGGGAAAGTCAGTTCCTTCAAGGTCATGAATTTACTCTCAAAAGGCCCCAGCTGAACAACTGAGAAGCACTTCTGCCCATGGCTGGAGATGACTAGCTCCTAACTCCTATAGACCTCCACATGCTCCAAATATGATTCATAGCTGAAAAAAAAGTTCAAAAGCCAATTCACAAGAAACCATTCAGCGTATCCTGAAAGAAAACAGTTGATTTCATCTGTTTGGGAAAAGCATTTCAGCATAAAAGGGCCTCAAATGGAATGGTTGGCCTTTTACAAAGAGCCAGATTTTTCAGGGGTCAGAAGGAAATGCAGACAGGCAGGTCTGCTGATGGTCTACGATAAGACCCAGGGAGCCAGGCAGGCAGCCTGAGCATGGAGTGCTGCATTCATGCTAGGAGCTTATCAGCTAGGGAGAAAACTGGAAATAATTATCCCTGGCTTTCAGCTCAGTGCAGTGAACAAAGCTGGTTGATTACTTTCTTCCAAAAATGAGAATGAAGGGCCTTGCCCCAGGCCCATACCTCCCCAGTTCCCCAATTTGAGCAGCACAGGATTGCCTACAAACTATGCCATATAATTTCCAAAGACTCAAAAGGTACTCTGGTTTCCAGTGTCTGGGAGAACTTTCCAATCTGTGATGTCCCCTCTGCAGTCCCAGTAGTTCAGCCAGGATTTGCTGAACTCCACACTCATCAGACAGCTTTCTTATGGGGGAAACCTAGCCAAAGGATGTGTGTTTTGACAAGCTGCTCTTGCAAAGGCTGGGGCATTACAGCTGGGCTCCACAAACAGTTCAAAGAGAAAAAGTCACCCAGGAGTAGTGGTGTTATTCATATTTTTGTTCTACGGCTACTCAATTTCTCTCTTTCTTTTTTGTTGAAACCTCAGGCAATAATAATCCCAAAGAAACTTTCCACCTAGAAAAAAAAAAACTAAAAAGATGGAGAAAGAATAAAACATAAAGGACTTGCAGCAGGGACTGGGCAGACCCATATGAGGCAGGCTCAAATAGTTAAAAGTGCTAGGCCATATCTGGAAAAGACATAGGCAAGGCAGAGAGCATCAAACAGTAATCCTTCTAAGTGCTGCCTCTTGCCTATTTTTATCTCAGCCTGTCCAACTCTATCAGAAAGATGAAGAAAAATAAACAAAAATGGAACAACAAAAAAAGAAAGAAAAATCATCAAATAAAAATATGTTCATGGGTACAGAGATTTAGTTCAGTGGTTCTGGTGGCTGCCTTTCAAGCATACAAGCAAAATCCTAAAAACTGAAAAAAAAAAAAAAAAAAAAAGTTCAGTTGTAACCAAACACTCACCTTATAATGGCTTAAACAAATAAGAGTTTGTTTTTTCTCATATCACTATAAGTTTGGATAGAGGTATTTCCTGAATTTTGTCAGTGAGTTGTTCATAGTTAAAGTCTTTGTGACTTTGGTTTTTGTAATATGCTTGATATCCCCTGGTCACAAGGTCGCAAGGGTCTTGATCCAGTTCTAGATAATCAAATCTGCTGCCAAAGCACCCAGTGATGAGAAAGGTGTAGGGAGGTACTGGTCCCTATAGCCAGCATAGTGAAAACTTTTCATAATTTACCAGACTTCCATTTACACCTCACAGTACCAAATCCTGATTTTTCATAGCTGCAAGGGAGGCATGGAAAAGAGTGTTTGGTTCTTTAGCCTCTGTAACAGGAAATGACAAGGATAAAGAGAGTGAACCTTAGATTAAATCAACCAATCACATTTTCCAGCAAAGCAATGTGGAATCTAACTAAACATGAAGGATTTCCTGCCCATATATCCCTTAAATTCTTAGTGAGTAGATTTGAGTGAAATCCAAAAATCTAGATTTTTATAAAGCTATCTGTTAATTCTAATAATCATCCAAATTGTAGGGCCTATTCCACATAGCTTGAGGATTAATCCTGTAGACAGAGAAATGCTAAATGCTCCCTTCTTCTAAAACATCTGACCTCTTTCCCCCCTGCAGTGAAAGAAACTAGCCAGTGTTGTGCTAGTTTCACAGGATGGTAGTATCTGGAGCCTGGAGAAAGCTGTTATCATTTTATAGGACACAAGACAATAGTAGCCCATTTTGTTGTCATATGAACAGACAAGAAGCTTGGGGACCTAAGCCTTCCATTCTATAAAAATCAGAGTAATGAACCAACTACACAATATTCTGAGGCCAGAGGACTACAAGTTCAAGGTGAACTCAGATGATTTAGTGAGACCCTGTGTCAAAACTTAAAAAATTAAAGAAAGGCTGAGAATGTGGCTCACTGACAGAAGGCTTGCTTAGCATGCCTGAGACCCTACGTTCAATCACCAGTACTGTAAAACACACACACAAACAAATCATAGCAATGAGTAAGAATAATTCACTGTGAAGCCCTCCAATGTGATGTACTGAGTTGGGGAGTGAGTGAGGTGTTGGGTACACATAGTTGGGTCATTTCCACCTTCATGCAGAGATGTCAGCACCTTCCCTCTCCCGGATCACAACTGTATGTCAAGTGTAGACATTCTCTTGGCCAGCAGAAGCTATAAACTGCCCTTAAAGGTTCCCCCTTTTCTCTTCTCTGTCTCTTTAGAAGAGGCAGAATTGAATCTCGAGCTGATTCCCTTCCTGGACTCTCCTGGCAAAAGGAGCTCTGTTCCAGTAACCCAAGGTCCAAATCTACCAAAGTGACAGCTCAGGATGCTGCTAACTAAGGCCTTTGGTTCAAACTTTACTGGAGTATTTTCTGTGGATGGGGAAGCCCTGTGTAAAAGGTCTGGGAAAAATTTCAACTGTCTGTCATTCTGGATGAAGAATTCAGTTGGCTCAGAGGGAAACTTCCAGTTCCAAAACCATTTTTCCCCCCAATAAATTGATTTCCCCACCTAAGGAGCAATCATTTTTCAGGTAGGTACACACCTGTTTCATCCTACATGCAGGTGGGTGAATGTATCACCTCTTGATGATTACTTACTGGAAAGGCAATAGGCAAAACCTGACACTTATTCTCTCATGTCACCGTTCAGGGGTACACAAAAGAAATTCTCATCATCATTTCCCTTTTGTAGATCCAGGGTCAGGAAATGACCTGAATGTGCTAGGGATAGAACAGCAGGGAAAGATTCCAAGCTTGCTTTATCTGCCTTCCTCTCCCCTTGAGCCTATGCAGATTGCTGGCATCCTCATGGATGAGAGCTTTTTGGTCATCTTGGAGTCCAATTCGTGCTGCTTTTCAATATTATTTGATTGTCAAATTACAGATGTCAGTTACTTTCCAGCTCCTTAGGAATATGGATAATGAGCACCTGCTCATGTGTGCCTACTCCTAGGCTTTGAGGAGACACTGAGAGAAAAATACACCAAACCAATTAGCAAGACTGTTCTTATCCAAAGATATTTTTGGCTCACAGAATGATTTTCTTTAACCAGAAGTGGTGTCAGCAACCAAGTCCCTTCCTACTTTTGAGTCCTGGGATTTGAGACTATGAGAGCTGAGATTCAGTACCCCAAGACCTGAGGGCTGGGTCCTCCTAGAGCCTGAGATGGAATGGGGTTCTGAAGTGAGCCCTAGTCATGGGTAGCTTCAAAACTCCCCACACTCAGCTGGATGCAGTGGGTACGTGCCTATAATCCCAGTTCTTGGGAGACTGAAGCAGGAATATTGCAAGTTCAAGGCTGGCTCATGCAAGTTAGCAAGACACTGTCTAAAAAGAGAAAAAGAAAAAAAAAAAAAGACTGTATGTATCTCAGTAGTAAAATGTCCTTGGGTTCCATCCCCAGAATTACAAAACACTCAAACCAAAATCAAATGTGAAGCAGCTCATCTGTTAGCCAAGTAATAATTTGGATTTAGAATTGAAAATCTTGTTTTGAAATCTCTGTCCTAAGCAAACCAGACGGGTACTGCCACATGTTAGGTAAGGATAAAGGCTTTCAAATGACAGTCTTTGTCCATGGAAAATTGTTCTATTTGCAAAACTTCTCTTGATGCAACACTTTAAAACCATATGGTTCATAAATAGAAACAATCCTATTCCATTTGAATTCTAGCAAAACAAATGTACATCTCTACTTTCGTGACCTGCAGTCTCTGTCCTTTGCACTTTGGTACAGAGATGGCTATAATTCACACAGACTCGCACATCAATAGGTTCTGTGGGTTTATCCCATGGCCTGTTATTTGAGAAAAGATTTACCTAATTGCACTGTTTCCTGTTGCCTTTTACAAAATAACCCTTAACACCTGAGCAGAATCAGGGCCCTTTGAAGTGGCCTGTGATTTCGATTCCAATCAATTTACAAGCGATGCAGGAGAGATCTGAATTTACTTGATTTAACGTGTACCTTTCAGAAGCACCCCATCTCCTGTGAATATCCTGACTGGATTGCATGGAATCTCATTTGCTGCTGATTTCCCACGGGCTCGGGAATCTAGCTGTGGAAAGGGAGATGCAGTCATTCCTGCTGGCTGAGCACGTTTGGCAGCTTCTGCAGTCAACACCGAGGAGACTGGCCTCTGCTCTGACATGTCTCAGGTATTAAATCTACCCCGGTACAGGTTTCTGGTGGGCCCTGCCAGCCAAGAGCCGGTGCCCTGAAGGTTCCCTTGGTGCCAAACAACCTGCAGTTTGGGATCAGAGTGGCCAGCACAGTCATCCACACAATGCCCTGTAAAAAAATCCCACAATTAGGAATACATGTGGGACAGCTCCCTCTGTACTGTACCATAGCGCAGGGCCAGCACAGCACAATGTGACCATCTTTATCTCCACAACGGGAGTGAGCGGTAGGTTCCCTCTGGATTTCAGAAGAGGAAGCAACCATGCCAAGTAGAGGTGGGTTATAGAGCTGGTGACAGAGATGAGGGAGGACCAGGTCCAGTGTGTCTGTCACCAGGCCACTTGTTGCAAAATAGGCAGGAGCAGGTGCTGGAAACAAGACGTAAACCAAAATTTCGGTGGAGAAACATAATATTCAGATAGAGCCATTTTAAGTGCCAAGGGCGTGGCCTGACAATTATCCCTGGATTTGGTGACTTCTTCCACACCTAAGCTCTGCTGACTTATTAAATGGCCTTAAATGAGTCCAGTTAGAACAGAATGACCAGTAAGCAAACTCTTAGTTGTGGTTGCGTTGCTTTTGTCATTTGTTTTCGTCATTATCATCATTATTTTTATTATTATTATTATGGCATTTAGTCTTTGTTAAGGACACACCCTGAGTACGTTGGACAATTATAATACTAAGAGTCACAGGATCTGGTGGGTGGGGAGCAATCTAGAGTGAGGCACAATGCATCTCCTGCCAACCCATGGCATACTTGTTTTCTTAAAGATTTGTTTTTAAAAATCCTCAGTCCCCAAAGTCTGCTAATTCTCATTCAAGAAATGTGGAAACCAGGGCGGTGGTCAAGCAAGGCTGGATAATTTTTGCAGCTGCAGAATATGTTGTAATGGGAACCAATTAAAATTTCATTCCTGGGATCAGGTTCACCATACATTTAGCAGCACCACCTTGGATTAAGACAAAATACACCAATCATAGGCTTACAGAGGCAACCCACATACTGTGTGTGTCCAATATCTATCTTTCTTTCTCTAGTCTTTCTCCCAGAATCCAGATACTTCCAGTGGTGGAGAATTCACCACCTCAAGATGAAGTCTGTCTTGCTTTCCACCATCTCTACTTGTTATGAATTCCTTCTCGGGTTTAGTCCACTGTCCTCCTCCCCCTAACAGCTCGACAGTTGACCCAGCCCAGCTTTCTTGGCAGCCGGAAGCACCACCTCATCCTCTCCCACAAGAGAGAGATAGTGCCTAACCCCATCACTTAACTTGTTGGCAGTTATTCCCTCTCAGAATTTGTTTTTTGCATAAGAATGCTCCAGTCCTTGAAGACAGATCTCAGTACTATGCTGGAACAATGCACTTACTGTGTAGACTGTTTTTTTGGACACAAACAACTAGCATTGCTTAATAGATTTGTGCAAACATGTTCTAATGGGATGAAGTATGAGGATTGGTCATTTCAGCCCAAGGCCAGACTGGACACATTTCAGGCTTGCAATTGAATCAGTCATTCAGAATCATTGTTATCACCTGGATAATTCATTTGGCTTTTTGTATCTAAACTCTTTTACTTGTTCAGATGCTGGGAGGCCCCCATCCTCTTTGACTATTCCTAGGTCCAGGATGGAATTTCCATTTCCAGTCCAATGTCTTTGTCTAAAACTTGGAAATAGAGAGATTCTCTATGTAGGGATCCACAAGGGTATAGTTGGGGATGAAACTAGTTATGAGAACAGCTTTGCTCTGGTTGTTAAAAAAGGGCAATCTTACTTCCTCACTAATAAAAACCTTGCTTTCTATAGTCACTTCCCTTCTGTAATGGTGTTCAAAATACTTTACTGGCATAGTCTAATTAGACCATTTTATTATTTTTGTTATGTCTGAGTGATGCACTGTATTATTATCCTCATTTTATAGGCAGGGACACCGGAGAGCCCTGAGCATGGGAAAGAGCAGGAGGTGGGAATCTGACCCCGTGCCCTGGTCAGGCTGGTTCTCACCTCAGCCATGTCCCACCCACCCTGCCCAAGTTCACCCAGTCTTCAAAGTTCACCCATGGAGCCTCAGCACTGGAGATTTTCTCTTTCTAATAACTTTGTGTCCACCCTACAGCACTTGATTGATGCAGGTCTTTTGTTTTCTAGATAAGTGTTTGGGAGCATTTTGAGTCATCATAATTTATTCTCCTTGTTTATGTGTTACCCTTTAAATATGTAATAGAAGTTCTTTAAGCCACAGGATATTGGTTTATTTCTTCTTTAGCCCATAAAACCCTTTCATAAGGTTTGCAATGGAACGAACACAGTATTTAGTCCACAAAATCTTAGATCTCTTCTCTTGCACAAGTGGTGCAATATGGCACTGGATATAAGTGATTATTCATGACTAAGATGTGAGCTAGAAAAAATACGCAATCTATCAGCATAATGATTAAGCATCCCCAGCATCTAGGGCATTATGTTATATGGTAAAGAGGATGAAAGGTAAGACAGAATTCTACTTCCCCACTTTAGGAATATCCAGTCTTCTTGTCTCAGTCTGCTTGGGATGCTATGACAAAATGCCACACACTGGGCAGCATATGAACAGTAAAACTCATTGTTCACAATTCTGGAGGTTGAGAAGTCTAAGATCAAGAGATCAGCAGATTTGGTGTCTAATGAGGATGTGCTTCTCACAGATGATACCGTCTTTCTGTTTCCTCAATGGTGGAAGTGGCAAATAAGCTCCCAGAGCTCTTTTATAAGGACCCTGACCCCATTCATGAAGATGAGCTATATCATCTTCTAGGAGTCCAACATCTTGAATCTATTCCATTAGGAATCAGATTTCTACAAATGAACTTGGGAGCAGGATTGGAAATATTCAGACCATAGCACTCAATCAAGAGGTGAGGACCATACTGTGGAGAAGTTGATGGTGTGAGAATGCAGCAGAGAGATGTGGTTTTGAATCTCTGGTCTGCCACTTATATACACCCTCAAAAAGATTGTTTAAAATCTTTGAACCTTTGGGCTTTCTTTTGTAAAATGAAAATAATAACAGTGTAGAGATGGCAAATAAGACAATGTCTACAAAAGAATTTGGCACACTGGCTCACACAAAGTCAAGAATAACAATTAATATTATTAATTAATTCTAAGTAAAGTAAAAATTAATCACAGTAAAGACATTTTGTGGATGTTCCAAGAGTGACTACAAATGACATGTAATGGATGGACCTGCCATTAATCTTAAAAGAGTGAGAATTTAGTTTTGAGAAGTAGCAAGGATGGAAGAAGTCCAGGAAAATGCCTAAAACATACTCAGGGCTGCAAACAGGGTGAGCTAGGATGGATGAAATAAGATTCTCATGAAGAAATGCTAGCTGACAGTAATAAGAAAAGAGCACTATGCCATTTCTACTGGAAGAGTAAGCTCTTTCCTTCCATAGCATGATGAGATAAGAATTATCATGGCCATTTTAAAGATTAGAAAGCTGAAGTTCTGTGATGAGTTGCACAATTAGTTGGTGACAAAAACAGAGGCCTTGGCAGGTAATGGTGACAATGGGTCCCCTAATTTGCTATTGATAGGAGGTATATTGAACACAGGATTTTTGGAGAGCACTTTGATAGCATTGATTAAGTTATCAATTTCACTCTAAGATTCTGGTCCTGGAGAATCGTGGGCTTGTGTAGTCAAAGAGGCATGAAGAAAGTGTTCACTAAAAATTCCAAAAACTAGAGAATGGCTCACATGTCCAGTAATGACAGAGTACTTGAATACTCTAAGCACAGGCCTGTCCACTTTGTGTTATATTACTCAACACTTCAACATAAGGAGATGACTATACCCAAGTAACATGAAGCTGTTTAGTTGGAAAAAGTTGCACATTATAAGCTCATTATAATACCAGTAACTCTTAAAATCCTGTATATTTAAACATGCATGTAAATACATAGCAAAAAGTTCTAGGAGGAGACAAATCACATTCTTAATGGGCACTATTGCTGAGTAACAGAGGCACATAGGAGGGAAGGTATTTATTAAAGGGGTACTTATATTTTAATGTGTCTACTGTTGTGTTGTTTGCAAAACATTATGAAAACCACTAAAGAAGTTTGTCCCCAAATTAAAACTAGATCTACCGTATGATCCAGCAGTCCCACTACTGAGAATACATCCAAGAGAAGTGAAATTAGTGGGTCAAAGAGACATCTGCACTTCCATGTTCACTGACACAATGTTTAGTACAGCCAGGACATCCGTCAGATGACAAGGAGATAAAGGCAATGAGGTGCATTACACAATGGAGTACTATTTCACCATAAAGAGTGGAAGCCTGTCATTTCTGGCAACATGAATGGAACTGGAAATCCTTAAGTGACATGATCATGGAAGGACAAATACAGTATAATCTCACTCATATATTGGAATCTAAAAAAATTGATCTCATAGAAGCTGAGAGTTGAATGATGGTTACCAGAGGTCAGGGGAAGGGCAGAAAACAAGGAGAAGTTGGCCAAGGAGCAAGCAGTTCTAGTACACTATTGCATGAGAAAACTAGGATAAAGGGTTTTGAAAATTTTACTATAGAGAATTGATAAGTGTTTAGGGAGATAGATAGATCTAATCTGATTTAAACACTGTAGAATGTAGTCCTCCTTTAATAACATTACATGGCACCTCATTAATCAGTTAAAAACTAAATACTACATCTGTACTATAAAATATTTTACTGATTAAATAGGCTAATGCATACTTGAAGATTCACATTTTGATTTAGAAAATAATTCCTTATCAAGTGGAAAAACCCAATAAGTTTCAAAACAGTCTATATTACTTTTATACAAATTTGTGTATTGTGATGACTTATATCTTGATGTCCCTACAAAGCCTCAGGTGCCCGTAGGTGGAGTCTGGGGAGGTGACCAGATCATGGGTGTGTGATAGCTGGTTCATTCTCTAAAGGATTTAAAGCTGGCTGTGATGTTAAGAGGTGAAGCCTGGTGGGACGAAATGGGTCACTGTGGGCATGGGCTGGAGCTGCATATCCCTCTTCCCCTCCTGCCTTGGGCGCCTGCCACTGCCGCCTTCTACCTCCCATGGATTGCTTTTCCACTGTCATGCTCCTCTCCATGCCGCTCTGCCTTGGAGCCAATTGCCTAGGGACTGATACCTCTACCAACTATGAACCAAATAAACTTTTCCTGTTCAAACTTGTGGGTATTTTGTCCCAGCAATTAGAAATTAACTCAGACATGCTTATAACACACACACACACACACACACACACACACACACACACACACACACACCATTCAATAGTGGTTATCTCTGAATAATGAAACTATATGTGATTTATTTTTTTCTTTATAATTGTAGCAGTTACTTTTGCCATAATCATGCTGTGTAACAAACCACTACAAAACTCAGTGCCTGGGAACAATCATTTTTCTTCTCACAAACATGTGCCTGCAGACCATCTAGTCAGAGTTGAGCTCTGCAGGTTGCGTCCAGGTCTGCTAAATGTATGTCATCCTTCTTGGATTGGTGTACTAGCCAAGCATATTCTTTTGGTGATTATAGTAGTACAAGGGGCAAGTGGAAATCCACGCTCTCTCTGAAGGCTTTGGTTTGGAGTTGGTAGACCACCTTTTCTGCTCACATGACCAACCTAAATCAGCAAGGGAAAGAAATGGACTTTATTTCTAGTGGGAGAATCTCCATAGACACATGGAAAATGCCATAATTGTGGGCAGTGGTAGAGTGTGAGAACCATAATGTAATCTGCCACAATTTAAATGAGTTTTTAAAATTTCCTCCTCTCTTGAATGCATATTACTAAGGTTATACTTTCAGGGATCATTTCTATAGTCTGTGAATGCATATTACTTATCAAATAAAAATCTTATTTAATGTATGATTCTTTAGCAAGATGGGTGATAAACAGAAGAATTGGGAGAGGTGCTATTTTGCTTAGTGCTTGGCTGGTTTGGCAAAAAGGCTATTAACTTTGTGGATTATTTCTTCTTTCATCCATACCCTTCACCAGCATCCTCAGGACATACCCAAGAACCTATATTGGCTCTAAATGACTTGAGTAACTCTGAGGTCTTTCTTTTCTTACTTAAACTGCACCTGTGTCATAAAAGTCCACACACCCTAGGAGAATGGCTTAGAATGAGACAGGATGTTCTGAGGAACATAAAACAGTGAGTAAGTGTGGCTACTGGTCATTGTACTCTGCAGCAGCCACACACACACACACACACACACACACACACACACACACACACAATTAACAGAAGCCCCTTTGTGTACAGTTTCATAAACCTCAAGCGCGTGTCAGCTTCAGGCTGTGATGGCAACTCCTGGGTCATTGTCTCAAGGCCACAGTGATGACACCCAGTTCCTTCTTCCGGCTCTCTCTTCTCCTGACTTCTTCCCACACCTGTTGCACCAAATCACAGAAGTGAGAGGGAAGTGTCATGCTGCCCATCATGCTGTTGCTGTGTACCTTGTCCACAAAAGATGATGTCATTTTTTGGAGAATGTGCTTGGGATAGAAATTATTCCCTTCTTGACCTTAAACTCAGCTAAACTTCCAGCTCAAATACTGATTGTCTTTTCCTGAGAAAAGCCAAAAATATTGAATGCTGGGTTGAAGTGTAGTTGTGTGTGTGTGTGTGTTTGTGTGTGTGTGTGTGTGAAGGGAGGGTACTGGATGTGAAAGAAAAACTTTCATGATGCACACATTTGGACTTTTTAATCTGCCCCCTAATCTTGTCATATGTCAACCAAATGACTTGCTAAGTGCTTTAGTCTTTCTTCATAAATGGCTTCATTCCTCCATCTTGTCTTTTCTACTCAAATCCATCAGCCTCTCTCTGTCTGTCTTTCTGTCTGTCTGTCTGTCTGTCTCTCTCTCTCTCTCTCTCTTCTGAGGTGCCCACTGTGGAGATCAAACTATCCAGATCCACCCCTAGATTTTGCCCTGGTTTCATCTAATTTAGTCTGACATAGAGATGGAGTTGAAAGCCTTAAAGACAGCAGATTTCATCTTAATACTTTCAACATTCAAGAGTCTGTGGAACACCAAATAGATAGTCCCTTTAGAATGGTTAAACAACAAAGAAAATATTCTCCTGGCTTTGGATGTGGGCTCAAGTAGGACAGGCTGTGTCTTTGGCTGACTGGGGCTGTGCATATGATGAAGGAGCAGGGTCAGCCACTCCATCCCCTGGTCTGCACATGGGGGAGGTAATCACATAGTCATGAAGGTTCTCATCTTAACTGCACATCTAACCGGGCATAAAATGTATACACAACAGTACCACTTGGATAATGTGCTTGGGACAGAGCTGATCCCTGCCCTGCCCCGGCACCTGTGCCGAGCCATGCCCTGCCGTGTTCTCCCAGGTAAGGACCCAGTGCTTATAGCATCTTCTCCCTCATGGCCCTGCAGAGCCTGCATGTCCCTGGCAGGGCGGCTGCGCAATGTGGTCTTATGCAGTGAGGCTCACTGCGAGCTTAATGAGGAGCCATCTAGGGATTTTCCAAGGGAGATACACCAAGGCTGATAGTAATGAATGGGCTGTACTGATCCTATGTTTCTTAATAAAACAAACGGAGGGGAAATGGTTTCTTGAAAAGGACCTGAGGGACCAGAGCCAGGAGAAACCCGTATTTTAGCAAGTACATTTTGAACTCAGAAGTGGGTCACGCAGAGGATGTCCTGCGAGTCTCCGCTGTCGGGAGACATCATTTGGAGCGGCTTTAGCTCCTGTTCTGTGATAACTGACGCCAATGAAATGACTTTGTGAAGTTATTTAGTAATTCATAGCCTAATCATAAAGGGAAAATGCAAAATTGTGCCCTGATTATCTAGAGAGGAAGCTTTTGTTCTGTTCCAAAAATGAATTTGTGATTTACTAAGCAAAGCCACCCTTTTGGGTAGGGATTGTGAGTAGACAACCAGCAAGGGGGGTGGGGCTAGGAACATGGCAGGTATTACTGTAGATGGCATGGGTAAAGTGCTGGTAAATGGATATTTCAGAGAGGCCAGAAAGGACATGATTCAAAGTATCTCAAACGCGTTAAAGGCTTAGGAATAGCTCGGGAGGAAGTTCTCTGGGTCTTTCCCAGTGTCCAGGCCAGGGAATCTCCTGCAGGAGCAGCAGATGTTCTTCGTGAAGGCTCATCTCTGACCCCACAGTATTTGCACCCCTTCTTTGAGGTTGGTTTCAGGTAAGAAGATTGTGCAAGTGATAGCGCAGTGTTTCTGAGGGTGTGCTCTGAGGAATGGTTCCTACAGCACATTGTTAAGTGTAACGCATTGAGTCCCCGGGTGGACGTTGGAATGGGAAGGGGAGGTTGTGTGTAGAGACAGTGCTGTGGGTGCATTGTTACAAAATTCCTCTCGCCATAAAACCTCACTCCACTCTCCTTGCCTGGAAAATCTTTCAGAATGTGTGTTCTATGGAATATTCTGTGGCCCATTCTGACTAAGTGGAAAAATCCAGGGTTAGGAATTAGTCCCTCAGTGTTTCAGTTCCGAGTGTTTAATTTGGGGTATTTAAAAAACCACTCTGGGTCTCAGTTGTCTCATCTATGATAAGAGCATGTTGGCTCTAAATGAGAATCCAACACTTCCGGTTGGCTCTAAATGAGAATCCAACACTTCCGGTGTATCCATTTTCTTACATTCGTTTCTTGTATTCCGAAATATATTCTGAAGATTCTTTTTAGGGATTCAACCTGATGACCTGCCCAAGATGTACCAAGTAAGAACCCACTGCTTTGTCTCTGTGACTTTTTTGTTTGTGATAATGGGGAATGAACCTAGGGATTTTGCTGAACTATACTTCCAGGTCCTTAAAATGTTTATTTTGAGATGAAGTCTCACTGATTTGACCAACCTTGAGTCAAAGTTATCCTTCTCCTGTCTCAGCCTCTCAGAGTGCTGGGATTATGCGTATCCCATCCCTGTATCTTACCTCTATAATGACTGAAGTGATTTTGCACTTAAACATCACACTACTACCCGAAAACCTTCTGGGAAAGAGTGGTCAATACTGTTGAGGGTTTTCCTGATAGATTACTCTTTAAAAATATGAATCACACCTTGAATTTCAAATTTCTTATACAACTCATCATTACCTACAGGGCCAGAAGCATTTCAGTGAGGAGGAAGAAACAGTTGTTTTCCATGGGGCTATTTGTCAGAATGATAAACTCTTGCAGAGCCCATAGGAACCCATAAAACAGTTGTCTGGGGAAGCTTTCCTGTCTGTGTCTTCTTGAAGGGACAAAATGCCATAATCACGGGCAGGCCGGGCTGAGTGAAAGATGAACTGAAAGGCAGATTTCTTGTACTTTTATTCACTCTTTCAATACATCTTTCTGAGCACCGAGAAGGACCCAGGTCCATTATCACATCATTATCATCACAGCTCCTCATCCTCATTGTCATCGTCATCATCACCACCAGGAAAGGATTCCTTTTAATACATGCTTCCAGAGTGTATTACAGAACTCTGCTTGTTTTGACAATAACAGCTACCTCACTGTGGTTTTATTCTGAATTTCGGATGCTTGATATGTTACAAGCTAACCTTGCTATATTTACTATGTTAGAATTTTTATGTGTCCATTAGGACATTGTGAATGAATAAAGGTTGAGAGAACCCCTGACAACGATGAGCACAGGAACAGGATAAACCTTAAGCAGATACTGACTCTGCTAAGTGGAGGAGCAGCACTAAGTCCCAGCCTGATGCTGGGCACAGGTGTGAGTCTCTCTCTGCCTAGAGATCCCCTGTGCTGCCTGCAACATTCCCAGCCCGTACCAGCTGCCGTTGATCTCTGTGGCCTCTCAGAGTGGTTCATCCTCCAGACTGTCTTGTGGTTGGTGTGTAGGACTCTGGGGTTCACCTCTCACCCATCAACTTTATTTAGGTATGGAGCAATTTTTTTTTTTTTTTTTTTACTGATTTGCCTTCCCTCTCTCATGTTTCCTCATGAAGAACACCACGGGCGAGGAGCATGAGACACACACCACCCATCTGGCTGACAGAGCTGGAGCTCATGCTCCAATGACTGCTTCAAGGAAACCAAAACCCTAAGCAAACTTTGAAGCCAGCTTCTTGGCATCGCTCTGTGCTCTCCCCATTTCTCATGTCCTGCATGATGCATGTTCCAGGGAAGTGTCTCAATGCTTGTATAGCTGCAGCTTTGTGGGGCTGTAGCCAGAGGATCTAGGTGGACGGCCCACTTCCTAAGGGTGAGGTTCTTGCCTACCTGGACACTCTCCCAACTGCCTACATTTTTCCCCTGCTTAAAAATGATTCGGGGTTCCAGCAAGTTCCTGGTTGGCCAGATGACAAAGGGACCACCCAGTTTTTATTCTTCTGTTGCTCTCAGCATCAACCAATTCATCATTTAGAGGCTCTTGCTCCAAGGAGAATCTTTTACTTAAGTGATTTTTTCAAGTTAAGAACAGAATGTTTCCTGCCTTAAGAGGCTTCTAGGAGCCCTTTTTGGGGTGGCTTTACTTCACGTGTATGTTTCAAGCCTTGGAGTTTAACAGTGATTCATTATTTTAATAGCTCCCGATCTACAATCAACTACTTGTGAAATAGAGCCATTCTCTCTCCAGTCTGGTCACCCTTTCCTAATCACCACAGAGATGGATAAACAATGGTAGAATTTTGAAAAAGAAAACCAAGATTTGGGTCAATGATCCAAACTTTCATAAACCATTTCCCTCCTTTGAAGCACTGCTGGTTTACTTGTGTACCCCACAGTAGTTGTCTTTGGAATAGTGCCGTGTTTCTAACTTACACTGACAGAGGAGCAGGAAAGGAAAGGTGGAGGCCTGAGAAGTGCTGATCCCAGTGCTCTGTGCCAGCCTTCTAACATACCTGCTGTGCATCTTTCACTAGTCCAAACAGTCCACTGCATGAACAGGGTCCATGTCTATAATTTCAACTGGCTAAAGATTGAAAATAACACAACATCTGTCCTATATCTGTGCAGACTTTTTTTTCTTTGTCAGGATTACATAAACATTACAGTGTAATAGCTATTCACATGACATTCACATTGCCTAAGATGTTACAAGTAACCTCAAGATTATTTAAAGTACATAGGAAGGTGTGCACAGGTAAAAGGGCAACACTGTGTCATTTCATATAAAATACTTGAGTAACTGTACATTTTAATATTCATGGAGCTCCTGGAACCAGTCTCCGGAAGTACTGAGAGTTACTACACTACATTTTCTCCAACAGAAACAGTGAGAGTAATTAGCATGCCTGACTTCACCATCCAGGTTAAGAATCAAATGAGTGAAAAACTCTGAAAAGACAAGGTACAGAATAAGCACTCAGAACTGTTAATTATCCTTGTTGTTGTGATGGTGATGATCAAAATGGTCTCAGCAAATTAAGTAGTAGAAGCTTTTAGTCACCTTGCAAGAGGATATTCCGGGGGAGAAGGTGACCTGTACTGCCATGGGCTATTAGTTTCCAAATACCAGAACAATTCCAACAGAATACCTGTTGTTTAATCTTTTGTTTTAACTCCCTAGTTGATAGGTACATTAATACATGTACATATTTATTTATACTCCTTCCCTGGTTTCTATAAAAATAGTGAAGAATGTTTTGCAGAGCACTTGGCAAAGAAAAATGCAACACAATTGTGGTTTTCTTTTCCACTATGATGGTGCTCGAAGTTTCTTCCTTTGCCATGAATACAAGTGAAAAAGAAAAATTTTTTTCTTTTACTATCCTTTTAAAAGAAATGAGGTTTTAAAAATGTCTGAAAGCAAAGGATCTGCTTTTAGGGTTCATTGTGTTAAGCTAAATCATTCACTTCAAGTCTCTAGCTCATCACAATCTGTGTCCAGAAAGTTGTCAGCATAGAGAAATGCTGAGCAAGCAGTAAGAGCATAACAGAGAAATGTGGGAGACCTTTGTTCAGCTAATAGCAGAATGCATGGTAAATGATGAAAATTATCTGCCTGGGGCCAAGGCAACAGTGGACACAGTACTGAACCCACTTCCTGGAGCAATCAGACACCCCCTCTGGAGCAGGTGGGCGAGCACCAGGATTCCTGGGAGCCTTTGTAGCAGCTCACGGTCTTTAGCTTCTTGTCATACCTCCCAAGGTTTATTAGCTTCTCTCTGGGCTCTGAACAGCCTCCAAAAAGGTTACAATAACTTATTTTCAAAATTGCTAATTATAACTGAGAGGTGGGTATGTTTTGTTTCTGTCTTATAAATGAGCAGAATAAAGTTTCTAGAAGTGAAGAACTTTTTGAAGATGCGAGTGGCAAGTGGCAGAGTCGAGATTTAATCCCAACCTATGTGACTCAGAGCACATCTGCAACCCACAGGCCATTCCACCTCCCCCTTAAGATGTGGTACCTCCTAATAACAATACTTGAAGTTGACAGGTAAATTCTCCAAGAGGAAGCCTTCAGCTGTAAGAGAACTCAGGAAGCATCCTCTTTTATCTTACAACTGTTCCTGATTTGTGTTTTCAGTTTTGAGTTTAGGGACTTAAGCCTTTAAGAAACAGAACTTCGTAGGCAAAATATCTCTTGGGCCCAGAACTGCCATGGTAAGTGAGCTGCGCCAGGAGTCCACAAAGAGCTATGCATCACTGCCGTTCAGCAAACCATAAATAATCATGGCAACCAATAAAATCAAATTCATGTGCACCAGTGTGATTACTGGAGCATTAGCCTTTCCAAGGAGAGCCTGGCACATCTGCTGCTGTAACTCAAAAGAAATCAGACTCCTGGTATTTCTAGTGAGCAGTCTCGGACAGCTACTTTTTAAGAAGCCTGGAATAATCTTACATACTTTGGTGAATATGCAATGGACAGATAATTTACTTCTCATTCATCAACATCCTCAGTGAAGGAAAATGTTGGAGTGATTAATCTGATGATTTAATAGGGGAAGGCAGGGGAAAAAAATCAATCTGAAACTTGGTATTTGGATAATTTATGGGCAGTGTGGCACGGAAAAGGTTGGATCAGTTTTTGAGCAAGTACGAGTTATGTGCTTCAATGAGGAGCTTATAAATAAACATAAAGGTCCAGCCATCTTGAACTTCAGAACTAATCTCATCTCAACCAATACAGGACTCAGTTTCACAGAAGAAAATCTAGAGCCTAGTGACCAGCTCAGCAGACAATTTGAAGGAAAGGAAAGGTTTTGGACAAATTAAAAGGCTTTTCTATTTGTTATTTTTATTGGGAAGTTTAAACATAAAAATATCCAAGTTCTTCACATGTCATCTCTGAAAATTTTAAGAGAGGGTAAATCTTAGAAGGAAAAGTCTTTACAATTTATTGAGTCCAGTTTTCTTGTTCTACAAGGAATGAAGTGAAATAGCAGGGAGCCATAGATTTGTACACAGCTAAATGTCAGTTTTTATTTCTATTCAGAAGATTTTAAGAATGCATAAAAAACTTTTCTCATTATAAAAATGATAAATTCCCACTGGAAAAAAATGAAAAAAACAAAACAAACCTTCAGCAAAATGAGAGGAAATGCTCATAATTCTACCATACAAATCATTGTTCTATTAGCATCTAGACATATTGCCTCCTATTCTTCTTTTCTGCTAATAATGAGTTTGTATTTCACTATAATGAGTTCACCCTATAAAATTTTTTATTCTGATTTTGCTTTGGGGATTTTAAATAAAAATATCTGTATTGCACTTTATATGACTATCAAAGTGATATAAGTTTATTCTAAAACACTCAGACAATATAGAAATCATAAAGAAGAAAGCTAAAATGGCCCAAAACTCCAACATCTGACAATAATGGCTGATAATGTGAATTGATTTTCTTCAAGACTTTTTCTATGGGTCACTTGAAGCTCAAATGTCCCTCTATTTCATCCACTTGAGGGGTCAGGCAAGGTCTTCTAGAAGCTCATATATCTTTTCCCCACCCTCCTGTTTGCTCTTTATTACTGCCTGATTTGTCTGCCAATCACGTCTCGAGTGCCTGGGTTGCCCAGGTGTCCCCCTGCTTTTACTCTCCTGTCCTACACTGTGATGTCCTCCATCACAGAGACTTGGTGGAGCCTCGGGGTCACCTTGCTAGGAGCAGGAAATCAGCATGAGAGGAGCCCTGCTCCGCTGCACAGCAGTCCTCTCCTGTTGTTGCCAACCAGGCTTGGGTCGTTCTGCTCGATTCAGATGGTCAATGTGAGTGGCAAAGTGCAGCTCTTCTTTCAGTCCTGATGTCACCAGATGACACCAGATAATACTGGGTGTCAACAGGGCAGAGCCAGCTGTTAGGCACTGTGGCTGTCAGCTGTTACCATCTGATGGGAGCTTGGGCTGTCACTGAAGTTCAACTCTACTGGATGATGGTCTCTGCTACTGGTCTTCACAGGCTGCTGATCTCTGGAGCTCTTTGGTGCTAACAGCTGTGTTTATTGCGTTTTCTTTTGATATGACTGCTCCATCCACAGTACTATTCTGGGTGGATTTAAGGGACGTTTTGGAGCCCATACGACCCCCAAAAAGGAGCAAGTTCATAAGAAACCAGGGTGAGTATTTTAACAGGGCCTGTGCTACAGTAGAGAGGAGAGAGCCCTATTAACTAAGCTCAATAAGTGTGGGGGAGCACTGCTTACACTGTGGCTGTAAGCCTGTGTCAGAGAAGGGGAGGCCTGAAACCAAGGAATCTTCTGGAAGCCTTGCTGTGAGTGCTGGGTATGCAAATGAGGTGCCTGGATCCCCTCTCATCCTGTTAGCCATTCCAGGGCGCCCCCTCCCTTCCTGGAAAAGAGAGCAGTAGTATCTGAGGTGCTGGGAAGGAGGAAGGGGCACCACACTGACTGACTGACTGGCTGCTCTCCTGTCGGAGTGCACAGTGAAAGCTTGGTAGTCAGGGAAGACAGCACTTGACAGCCTGAGAAGACGACTCCAGACAGCCAGGGAGAATGCAGAAGAAACTGTCCCAGTCCATGGTGGGGTGATAAGAGGAAGCAGAGGGAGACGAGGGGGTGGGCAGTGCCAGCCACCAGCCAAGCCATGTCCTTCTGCAGTCAGCATGGAAAAGTGAGAGTCAGGCGCCTCTTGTCCATCCCACGAGTGTGCAAAGAGGCATGGTGTCAGGAGGCCCCGGGATGTCCCTCGCTGTCAGCAGTAGAAAGCTGCCTAACACAATTAAAAATACAAACATCTGATGCATTCCATCCACGTAGTTATCACTTCTGATTCTTATTTCATTTGGGAAGATCTATATTTCATATTATTTTCCTCTATCTGACTCCCACTTTTTAGTGTTTCTTTCAGTTTGGGTTTGACAATAGTTAATTATGTTGGCTTTTGTGTATCTAACAAAAGCTATCTTGAAATGTCTTTTCTGAAACACTTTCCCTGGATAAAACATTCTAGGTTAACAGTTTTTTGTTTTTTTTTTTTCTTTCAGTATTTGAAAGATACCTCTCCACTGTTTGGTTTTCCTATCAGAAATTTGACATCATACTTATTTTTATTGCTTTGTATCTTTTTTTCTCCTGATGAGTGAATATTTTTGTTTTAATCGCTGCTTTTAATTATTTATGCTCACATGATTCTGATGCTTACAATTTGTTGGAATTCTTGGGATTTGAGATTTATTGTGTTTATTATGTTTAAAAAACTTTGTGCAATGTTTCTCCAAACTTTTTCCCTGTCTCCCCTCTTTTGAGGACTCTGATTATATATGGATTAGGTTACACTGTCACACAACTTGCTAATACTTTGTTCATTTTAAATTTTTTTTCTTTCTCAGTAGTTTTTCTTGGTATATCTTCAAATTCAGTAATTGTTGGTTCTGTGATGTGAAAGATTTTATTAGTACCATGTAATGTACTCATATATTTATTTCATTTTTAAGTATTATATACTTTTTAGAGATCTGATTTCAAAATCTTCTATGTCTTTACTTGGTTTTTGAACAAGGGGACCCAGTTATAACAACGATTTCATGTCCCTGCCTGATAATGCTAACATCTGTGTCAGTTTTGACTGATTGATTATCCTCCTCATGTGGGATCATATTTTTCTGCTTCTTTGCACGAACATTAGTTTTTTATTATGTTCCAGACATTGTGAATTTTACCTTGTTGTGTACTGGATAATTTTATACTCCTATCAATATTCATGAAGTTTGTTTTGGGATGTAGTTGAGTTAGTCAGAAACAATCTGATCATTTTGGTCTTGCTTTTAATATTTTTTAGATAAAACTGAAGTAGTACTCAGGCTGAAGTTTATTTCCTACTACTGAGGGAAGACTCTTTCACGTATGTAGTAAAGTAACATGCTTTCCTTCTGTCTGGTGAGTGCCAGCCATTGCGACACCTGCTAAGTTGTTTGTTTCTGTGGCCTTTTCCTAACGTGCAGTTGCTTGGTGCTCCTGCGCTGAGGATCCGCAGGGGAGATCTGTCCACATGAAGCTCTCACCTGCCTCTGATTTTGCTCTGACTATGCACATCTGCACTCTGTTTGGGTTCTGCTGCTCCACTCACACAGCCTGGGAACTCTCAAGGCAACGAGCCAAGCTGTCATAGGACTCAGCTCATTGGCTTTGTGTCTCTCCAGGATAATGCTGACTTCTAGGGTCTTGAAAATCATTACTTATTAATTTTGGGTTTATTCTTTTTTGTGATTTCAGACAAGAGACTCCATTTATCACCTATTATTCATTCCATCTCTGCTGAAAGCATATGAAGAATGTAAGGTTTTGATCCATGTTGCCAAATTGCTCTCTAATAACAACAGAGCATAACTGACACAGTCTCAGAGTTGTTTTTGTCTTTAATGACTATCATTTTATTTCAAATGTGTTAATTTGAAAAAAGGAAAATAATGTTTTTAACACGCCAGTGTTCAGATTACCAATAAAATATAATGTACTTTTATCTGTTTTGTCATTTGTGCTTTCTCTTTGGTGGTTTTGATGAATTATGGTCTGTTTCAAGGAGCTCGCGTAGTAGCCGAGTCAGCACCAAGGGCAGAGAAGAGTCAAACACTTGGGGCTCCTGTCCAGAGAGCTGTTCTGTGGAAGGGGATGGAAAAACTGGAAGTCTGAGAGAAGAATTCATCACCTTCCTCAGAACATAACCTAAGTAGCTCTTTGTTGCCACCAGAGGTGTAATTAAGGTCCAGAAGCCCATCTCTAATCTCGCAACACTGAGCTGCCTGTGTGTGCTTGCAGGTGGTGACCAGAGATCTGGATTTATGGGCACATTTGTGGAAGTGACTGGGAAGTTTTGGCAAATAGATCTATGTTAGTCAGATCTGAGATTAGTCAGACCCTGCTTTGTAATGTCTGCTAGGGCCGAATAATAATCCCTACTTAAAATAAAGGCATAAGCATTCTTGGCTCACTTGATTAGGGGAAAATAAACCTTTGCAAGTTAGTTGGTTTTCCTCATCACTGTGCTTCAGAAGCAAAAAGACAGATGGAAGGTAAATGCAAAGAAGATTTTCTGAAACCATATGTTTACTTCAACAAATTTCTACTGTTCTGTTTAACAGCTTATTGTCTTCGATTGCATTGAGTATGATCCTCTGTATGCAAGACTGTTTATATTAATGAGAGCAACTCCCCAAATCAATACATATTAAGTGAAACTAACAGTTACATGTAATTTGGATGATCAAGTTATAGTGGTTTTCACGCTGTCCAACATCAGCCTTCCCAACAATCTCTAAGTATGCCTTCTGCATCTTAAATTATGAGGTCAGTGGAATACATAAATTCATGCATGTGGACATACACACAGCCCCAGGCCACTGTTTATTTGTGCATCTTTGGAAAAACTAGAAGATGTTTAAGGCCACTCTTGCAAATCATTTGCATTGTATATTGTTCTCCTCAAGATGCCTTAATAAAATACCACATCTGGGTCACCTGAGCAACAGAAATCTATTTTACAGCAGTCCTGAAGCTTAAAAGTGGAAGGTCCCAGTGCCAGGAGGATTGGTTTAGGCAGAGGCCTCTCTCCTTGGCTTGCAGATGGCAGCCTTTTACTGCTCTGTGTTGCTTTCCTGTTTTTCTTTCTTGGTGTCACCTTCTCTTTTCCCCAGGACACCCGTCATGAGTCGCCTATGAAGTCACTTAACCTTAATTACATCTTCAAAGGTTCTGTTTCAAATAAACTCACTCAATTTTAAGCCTTAAATATGAATTTTGAGGGGAAATAGTTCATTCCACAGAAGCTTGTCAGGTGTTCCTGTGTTTGGGGGGAGGCGAAGGAAACACAAAAGAGTTTAAACTTAGTTCTAGTTCTCCTCATATTTCTAGGAAGCAAATGTGAGAGGCCTGCTGTTTTCACCCTTGGATATAGGAGTAGCAGTGGGTCAGGAAGAAGGACTCTTCTTGGGAACAATAGAACTCACTAAGACAGATGCAAAGTCAAGGAATCCAGGATTTGCCTTTAGAAAAACCATAGAACATTAAGAAAGTTTTATTTACTTCTTAAAGACAATTCTTGGAAGCTTTCAGTGATGTACGCAGGTTTCCCAATTTTTTGAATCTTGTAGGTTACAAGGTTTACTAGGAAAATAAGTCATCAAAGCAAAAACAGAGCCCAAAGAAAGTCAGCCAATTTATAAAAGAGTGACAACTGAAATGTCACTTCCTGCTTAACATTTGTGTCTACCGAGTGGCATTCCCATCTGGCTCATCTGGAGTTTCAGGCGCAGTCACATATTTCCTCCTGATTTCTTGTCCTGGTGTGTTAGTTACTTTCTTGTCATTGCTGAGACAAAATACCTGACACCCAAAGTGAAATGGAAAAGGTTTATTTATTTCACAGTCTATAGCAGCTACAGTCTACAGTTGGCTGCAGGAAACAGTTCATGATGCCCATGAGGTAGCAAAAGCAACAAGGGACCTTAACAGCATCTTTCTTCTCCTTTTATCTTATCCAGACTACTTAGGGTGGTAGTGTGCACACCCTTAATCCTAGCATCCTTGATCCCAGCATTGCACCATGAAACAGTTCTGACCTCATACACTCTAGATCCAGCCACCTCTGAGAAAACCCCACCTATGATCACATGAGGCTTGGATCACAGGACATATAAACATAAACCATAGTACCTGGGTAGCATAGAACCGACTATGATATGTTTATGGAACAGACTATGGTGTATTAATTTATAAGATGGTAATGGGTAGATATTCTAAATCAGCACTTTTGGTTTTCCTGAAAACTTATTAAAAATTCAATAGCAAAGGACTGGATCTATTTATGTTCATTGGTTTAATATCATTGTTGAACCACATTGCCTATTGTTGCTAATACCTAAAATAAAATTAGAATTCAGTATGAACAAATGATAAAGGGAAACTGTAGAGCTTTTAAAAAATGGTCTTGTGGACCTTTATCTCGCACTCTGGCCTATCTGCCCTGGGTTCAGTAACCAGGCTGTGGCTCCTCTACTCTGGGAAGCTCAGGAGGCACTGACATAATCTGTATATGGTATTTCCCACATGGAGGTATGTAGTTATGTCTCATCAGTTAGAAGGTAGCTGTGTAACCTAGTTGCTCCCTAAATCTGACTTATTTCCACAGTAAAAGAATGCAAAGGACCAGAAATTTCTGAAGCTGAAGGGCTGACGATTTCTCCCCAAATCTCACTGGGATTCCAACATTTGTCTCAGCAGCTATAGCTTTGTAAATGCATATCAAGTGGATCACTTGTGGTAGGATGCTGGATAACACTCCTCGCTCTCTTTAAACTAGGACTGACCTTTCACAAAGTAGAAAATCTCCATACAGTGTCTCTGTGAGGAAGTAAATTCTCTTCCTCTTTCTCCACTGTCTATTAATCATGATGTGTCAATTTGAATGGCTTCAGGGACACCTAGCAGATTAGTAAAGTACAGTGTGGGGCATGTATAGACATGTAGGGCAGCCAGCTAAAGAGGAGACCTATGCTGGATATGGACATCACCAACTGACAGGCTCATGTGGTAAAGTTAAGGCTGGAATAAAGAAGGAAGGAGAAGAAGAAAATGTGCCTGTGTTGAAGAGCTCTAGTCTCCCTGAGCAGCTCCGTCCTCGCTGTTGTTGCCTTTGGACGTTAGTCTTGTTTCCTCACCTTGCCAACACAGACCTGCGCTGATGGCTCCAGTGAGCTAGCAGGCCTTTGACTCCGGACTGTTGCAGTACCTTGATGTTTCTTGTTCTGAACTTCTGTCTTCTCATCAGAGCAACTACTGGAGTCTTCCCCTTTATAGTGTGCAGATTGGCTCTGATTCTGCAAGCCTCCCTAATAAATTCCTTCACAGAACTATGCATATATTCTCTATTGATTCTGTCTCTCTGGAAAACCCTACCTCATCCCCCCATAGACCCATAAACACAAGGCTCATGCTGTAGGAACTCAAACAGCCTCACTGTTCCTGTATCTCCATCAGGGGTGAGTGTGGGTGGGTGTGGTGTGTAACAGAACATAAAAATTATAGCTACCAAAAGGCACAATTCGTGCTTTATGAATGCTAGAGCAATGTACAGTGAGGTCTTTAAAGGACTGAAGTAGTGTTCCCCCAGTCTGCAGCTTTCTTGTTGCTGGTCTGTGGAGGGGTGGCCTGCAAGGTTTTCTATCTGCATCATGTATGTCCCAGGGTGGGCATCTTGCTGTATTCTGCCTCTTTCAGAGTAACCCAATCACATCTCTCCACCTCCTACCTGAGGGGCTGGGCTTCTTAAACACAACCCTTTTGGAGGGTGAAAGCTTCTGTTGTCATCCTCCACCACACAGAGCTGGGGCTGTCTCTTCTAGTGGCCCCATCTGTCAGTGTCCAGGGGCAATCAAGGTTTTAAGGCAAGATGCAGTCATCTTACTTTCCTTGAACCACCTCATGATTTCCATTTTCCCTGGTGATCTATTTTTATACAAGCACACTTTTTGAAAGCCATGTTGAAATCTTTAAAGACTAATTATGAGCCCATTGGGAAGAATGCCATTATGAAATGAATGGCCTGGCAGACTTAGGGGAAAGCATTTGTATGACTCCCTGGAGCCCCTGGGCATATGTCAGTGGGTTTCACAGGCTCCTCTCAATACAGGGTTGTCCGAAAAGAGGAGGTTTTACCTAGGTGATAATTACATAGACTGTGATACGGTAAAAGGCAGCTCTGGAAAAGCTTCTCATGGGATATTCCAGCTTGAAGAGCTACAGTTGTGTGCCTCTTCTGTCTGACCCTGGTGACTTTTAACTGGATTACCCAAAAGCATTCCCAGTTGGCTCTGGCCTTTGAGAGACTTTGTACACAACCTAGCGCTCTTGCCCTGAAACCTCCCTTTGAAGTCTTGGCTAGATCTCTTTGCTTCTGTGAGCTCCATGACCAATACATGGAACACCCATATTCGGAAGGAAGGTAGGGAAGCCTTAGCCTCTGCGTTTTTGTATGTGCCATTTGTGGCTGGATAGTCAAGAAGAAAGGGTATGGATTTGGAGATAAAAGCATTAGGTTTGCATTGTGGTCTTCAGTGATAAGCTGTGAGACATTCAACCTGTTACTCCCTCTCTCCGGGTTATGATATCAGCTTTAAAGTGGGAGGTTTTTACTAGGACTAGGATCTTTTCCAGCTCCTAAATTCTGCAACATTTTCAACTTTTGTCACACGTTAAATTCACTTAAATAGCTTTTCAAACATAACAATATCCAGGCTGCATCCTTAGGGACTTATGTCCAGGGCCTGATCCAAAATCATTGGTATTGAAGAATGTACAGTTTGAAGGCCTTAATGAAGAACAAAAGAAGATCTGAAAATTTTACAAAAGTATATCTTTGAGAACACACTGTCAAGTCCCTTCCAGTTAGAGCTGGGGAGGGGTCTCACACATAACACACTCCGTTGTTCTAGGGCAAATCGAAGGGTGCCAGGCATTAGTATACTGCAAAAGCTCCCCCATACGTAATTCCAACATAGACAATTCCAGAGTTCAAATTACTGGGATAGAGAAGAGAAGGGAAAAGTCACATCACACCCCTCACAGCTCCATCTAGATGTCTTTGGAAATTTCCCCCACTCCTCCCTCCACACTTCTGTCCTAACTAAACGCCTCTCATCGGTAAACATCACACTTGAGGTCTGCTCCTCCAGGAAGCCACCCCTAATTCTCTAGTAAGCTTCTCTTTTCTGTATTTGCCTTGACCCATGAATAACTCTTACATCGCCTCATTATTATCTTATTTCTCTCTCCCTACACTAAGCCCCATGCGATGTGTCTGAGGCATCTTAGCAGGTCCAAGACCAGCACAATGCCTAATCTATGAGTCCCTCATGAAAAAGTAGACAAAAATATGATAAAGTACTATTTTTACTATCTTCAGATTCCATTATATTTTTTTTCCAATTCTCTCAAAAACCAGTAAAGATACTAACCTTGAAGTGTAGTCACATTTTCTTGGTTTAAAATGTAGGCACTGAAGCCTCTACTAAATATATAATTAAAAAAACAAATTTCCCCCATTAGAACAAGCAAACCTGCTTCAGAGGAAGGGTGTCTCTTGCTTGTGGGAGGAAGCAGACCTCTGCTGGACAGATGCTGCCCTACGGGGCAAAGGATCAAGTTGGTAACCAATTACCAACTTCACGCAAGCCATACATTTTGCTTCTGCATGGCCCAGGCAGCAAAGGTGAGGACTAACCCAGCTGATCTGATTCTGGATGAGGACAACACCCAAGGAGCAAAGGAGACAACCAGACATCAACTACAGACATTAAGTCCAACACTCCATTCCAAAGTCCTTGGGCCTACATTCAGCAGAGACCAGAGGGCTGATTGTATTTCCCATCTATCAATGGGTACAAGGAAATGGCTTGTCTTTAATGCTAACTGCAATGTGGGGAGAATAGATAGGGGGACTTTGGTGCAGGGTGAGTGTCTCAAAAACCCAAAACCCCAAAATGTAGGAAGGAAAATCATAACTCATTGGATGCTAAGACTGGAGATCTTGGAGAGAAACTACTCATCCAATAACACAAGAGCATTTGTTTTTTCTAATTTGTATTATTTTTATTCTGTGTTTGTATTATTTCTATCTTGCCTTCTTCAGATTTTGGAGGACTTGTGCTTTGTTCCTTTCCCCCCTCTCATTTAGTCCCCTTCTTTTCTTACCTTTTTACTCTTTAAATATTTTTCTTCCTTTTTTTTTTTAATTTTTTGGAGTTGGGATCCTGCTATGTAGCTCAGGCTGGCCCCAAACTCACAGTGGTTCTCTGACCTCAGCCTCCCAAATTCTAGAATTACAGGTGTGAGCAATTATACCCAGCTAATTTTTCCTCTTCTTATTCTTTGTGTTTGCTGTCTGTTTATTTATTGTCTTTTTGTTGTTTATTATTATAATTGTTCTATCACTATTAATTTTCTTTTATTCCTCAGTAGGGCCCCCATCTCAGTTTTATCTTCTCCTTCTCATATCCCACTGATTAATTTTTCAAATTTTGCTTTTCTAATTCTTTAGATCCATACCACGGTTTTTGATTAGTCTAACTACTAATCTTTATGAATCTCTAGATAGCTAATTAAAGTTTAGCTATTGTTTTGAATACTGTTCTATAGTTGGTATAGTGGTTCTTTGGTTCATAAATACTTCAGCTCGCAAAAAATTTGCTTTTCAAACAGAAGCATGTGTATGTAACATGGAAAGAAGGTTTCAGCATATTTGGGTCCCTATCCAGTTTGAGAAGTTCTAGGGTAGGGTGAGCAGGGGTCTTGGCAGAGAGGGCAGGGCAAATAATTTTCTTGACTTCTCTTGGCTGGGACCATGAATGGCTTCAGGAAGAGCTGAGGGAATCATGGTATGATCAGGGGGCCAGTTGTCTGGAGAGGGACCCTGAGGGGCACCCTGAGAAGGTGCAGGGGGCCGGCTGTCATGGTCCTGACCCTGAGCCCACTCTCAGCCCTCCAGAACCCTTTGAGAGGAGGAGGATCCTAGTGGAGCTAGGAGACTGCAAAGATGTCTCCTTCCTGCACTTCCAGAGATTGGGAGTCACAGAGTGCAGGTAAGGGACACCCCTGCAGGACTGTGGACTCGCTGGACAAGTAACACAAGAGGCCTTTGAACACAATGGGAATCCATGGCATCTTCTTTGTACCTCAGCCCCCAGCACAATGCCTGGTGCTTGTGAGGTCCTGAGTGGATGGCTACT